>PVJA010046087.1:0-15291 GCA_004027025.1 Myocastor coypus | reverse complement strand
AATAATAATAATAAACATGTAGAAGCCAGAACCTATCTTCTCATTTGTATAGGACAAATGAGAGTCAGTTTCAGTCACTGTTCATCAAGTCTTCCCTTACTTGCAGTTCGACACAGTCTTGATCACCACCATGATGAAATGATGAGAAAAGGGGCATGGAGGGGCATGGAGGCGAATTTTAGCAGTGGCACATGCTACTTATAGCATTTTGAATGGAATTACGTCACAACAGCTGTGGGTGGTTGCCTGAAGAGGGCTGTGGGTATGGAATTACATCACAACAGCTGTGGGTGGTTGCCTGAAGAGGGCTGTGGGTAGGGAGAGGGCTCTTAGTGAGCTCGGGATTCAGCTGCATCTACAATATTTTTTCAGCTTGTATCATGATATTGTATTCTTTGCTACATGGAAAGTAATGCAACAAGCATATTAAAGCCTCTCTCAGATTTCTTTTTACTTTAGAAAAGACTTCCTAGTAAAGAAAGCTGCTTTCCTCACTAAGGGCTGGTTTTTAGTACCAAATATTACTCTAGTAATGGCATCTTGAAGTTCTTGTTTGTACTCTGCAGCCATTAGAAGAAAGAATTTGGAAATATGTCATATATCCACTGTTATCAAAATATTACCTGCCCTAACACCACTGATTGCTATGGCACCTTCCTTTGGTGGATGTTATTTATTTCTTGGTAGAAATAGGTGTACTTTACAAATACATGGCTAACAGCAGACAAAATCTTTATGTTAATTTTTAAGGATATCTGTACAATTCAAAAAATTATAAGGGAAAGAGAGGAAAGGGAGGGGGAAGACACTAGGGAGTGAGTATACACCAATGTAAAATACTGCATTTTCATTTTTAATGAAACATTTTAATATTCCTAAGGTTATAAAAGTGCAAATATGTCCTTCAAGGGTTTAGTAAGAGCCTGGTAAATTTTAGCCTGTGATATAGCTTTGCCTACTTAGATGAAGAAAGAACTTCACTCTACTGAAAAAGTAGACAGTCTTGACTCTAAACACAGTTAAATTATCTAAAAAACACTATTACTACAAAATCAAATTAGAAACCAACATAAATATGCCAGTAATATTTTGACATTTATTTGTTATTGTTATCAAAATTCAGTAGGAATATATAAAATAGCTTATAGGTAGAGTACCATCATTCAGCCATCTGCCTTCTTTGTCCCTTATGGTTAGAATGCATTTACTTTATTGAAAAATACAGGAAAACCCAGTGTCCCTAGGCATCCTTTGTAAAACTATTACAGTGAATGAACAAAGGTGCCAAATTCTATCAAGACTTGTGGGCAATTTGCTACAGTCAGACCAACTTAAGCACAAGTTGTACCTTGCCCAATTCCATCTAAAGACTACATAATGAAAAACCTTTTGACAAGTTGATTAATAATACTGAGCTGTTAAAGTTCAGCTGAGTGAGCAATTAAACATTCCAAACAGCAATGAACCTTCAGAAGGTAATTTATGATAATTTTATGCACAAGTGCTCAGTGGCTTTTTAATTTGATAGAATGTTAGTAGCACAAATTTCTAACAAGGGAGTGTCAGGGTTCCATACATCACTGAGATTACTTAAACATTTCAAACGTAGTTGATGGATGAAGTTTCTTGAGATGTGGGGAGATACAGAATGCGTTGGAAGGTTGAGATTATTCATCATATCAATTATTGAGAGTGGATGCGCTGACATCATACTCCCTGATCATATTTTATGTCCACAGTAAAGATAAGTCAAGCTTGAAATAACAGACTTTCCTAACTACAGTATCTGTGGGTAATTCAACTCCCTTTACTTTCTCCCCCTTTTTCACACCTGCCTTTAAACTCATTGTCACCTCTTTCATTCATATCCAGACTTTTCAATATCCAGACCCCTTTACTTTGAGAAATTACAATGAAATAATTAAGGACAAAGGCAAGAATATAAGAATAAAAGAGAGCAAGAGAAACGAAAATGAATTGAATCTAGAATCATATTCTCACAGTGAGAAAGAACTGATGGAAAAAATTCCTTTATTTCACATACTTTTCACCAGTAAATAAGTACCCATAAAAAACATTCTTTCATTTTACACACATGTGCATGTGCATGCACACACACACACACACACACACCAAATACAGAGCATCCTCAGCTGCTATGTCCCAAGCAATGGCTCTCTGGTCCCCTTTTAGCACCTCAGTACTTAAATCAATACATCAAATCTCAGACAGCCTTTAACTTTCCAGATCACAGAGAAATGGTATGGTCTCTTCTAAGCAAAACTGAATTCATCCTTGATGCAACTTCTACTCCAAAGACTCGGAACTTTAAAACCAGGAAAGCCCTTGGAGATCACGAACACTAGCATTATCATGTTTAGCTCATGGAGTTTGTTCACCAAGTTTTTGACCTTATGTTTTCTTCTACTACTTTTAAATTTTGACTAGAATTAATTATCCACCTTGAAAAAAGTTGAACTACCTCACACAAAATTTGGATTTCTAGCTTTAAACACTGAAAAAATAGAAGCTATGGAAACACATGGCCACATAAACGTGCCACAGCAAATATTTCACTGGGGCTCAGTAGCAACATTCTCATTAAAGAAGGCAGACTTCTTCCTGGTAGCTCTAGCCCACTCTAAGCCCAAAAGTTTTACTCTTGTACATTACCAACCAGGATCTTGAAAAACTATGTTTGCGATCCCTGGCTTAGATTGACTGTTGATTTATACTCATGAAAATAATGCCAACTATAGTTACCTGACCAGTGTCACTCAATGAGGTGGTAGCAGAACCATGTTCTTATAACTCCATTCACTGTTCTTTGCATTGAACTTTCATTTTGGCTTAATTCATGTTTCTTATCACTTCTATTCATGTTTCCTTTTCATGTAAAAGGGGACAAGTTGGGGTTAGGGAAATAACTTGGCAGTCTAAGTGCCCGCCTGGCAAGTGCAAGGACCCAAGTTCAAACTCCAGTACTCCATTCCATTCTGGCCCAGAACCAGGCATGGTTGTTCATGCCTATAATCCCAGCACTGGGGAGGCTGAGACAGGAGGATCACTATGGATCCAAGTAGTTGACCAAGACCATATACCAAATAAAGAAATAGATAAATAATTTTTTTAAAAAGGGCACAAGTTATATTCATCTGATCAGAGTATAAGATATAATTCTATACCAATTTCCATCCACTGAAATTAGAACAAACCAAGCTAAATTTGACAGTTGAGCAATTACACTTTTTGTTGTTGTTGTTGTTGCTGATATCAAGGATCAGATTTAGGATCTTACAGTCACCAAGCAAGTACTTATTCCACTGAGCTATCTCCCTGGCCCCAATTTACACATTTTGACATGAAGGTGTTTCGCTGTACATTCTCTTATCTTCAACAGACAATCAAAATCTTTATTCTAAAATCAAAGCATCTTGTTAATCAGCAATTATATCATTGAAGTAATAGCAAATATAAACTGGCTTTATACCAGTATATGACTTCAATACATTACATATCTACACAGAAAATCTCAAATGCTGACACAGTCAGCTACATTCCTCTGCTACAAGCACAGAGATTGAGTGCAAAGTCACCACGACTGTTTCCTCATGCTTTTATTTCATCAGATTGGTTGGAAAACAAAACCAAACAAATAAACACAAGCTCATCTAGCTATCATCTCTGCAGATGTCATTTCTTGGTAATGTGTTATTATAATTCATGTCAGGTAAACAGTCTTACAGATGAAATCAGAATTATTCAGGCAAAATTCTCCCTCCACCCCGTAAAGCTGTTTCCCTCACATAGGAAACTTCCACAAAGACTACTTGTTTACAGAGACCATGTGCCTCATGATCCTCTTTTGTGTTTCTCTCTCTTTCAGTACCAAGCATATGTTTTTAATGTTAACATTCCCTCATCTATAGAGACCATCTGCTTATTAAAAAAGAGTGTTCTCCTCCTTTCTAAACCAGCTTTTTATATGCAATCGCTCTCATATCCCCATAGGTTCAGGGGAAGGAGAAAAGTCTGTGGTCTCCTGCTTCAAACAAAAGGGTGTCAGGTGTCGGAAGCCTCTGTAGGAGTGGAAGGTGCTTGGGTGAATCTTAAGAAAGAGGAGCATCACACACTTCAAAGTTTGAAGCAGTGCTTTTCCTGTTCTCATAGCCAGGAAATAAAACCTGATGGCATTGTCTCTTTTGAAATCACCACCACTGAACTCTAGAGATTCAAGTGGTTTATTCATCTTTGAATCTGCACCCAGTGTCACGAATACAAATATGATGAGAACAAAACATAGGTGCCACTGAGGGCAACATACTTAGAATTGAAAGTAGAATGAGTAGGAGTTGGTTTGCAGGTAAAGTTACAGGCAGAAAGAATGAAACAGTACAGAGCCATAATGAAAGAGAGTGTGATCCACAGTAGGACAAAATGCTCAACAATTTTAAAGCTTAGGCTTTAAACTGTGAAGGAGAAGCAAGCAAAGAGTGAAAGAGAATAGCAGGAAGATAAAATACTGAGTGTGTAGAACTTTAGACATGTCCAAGGCTGATATGACTGGTAAATCCTGAGAGTAAAACTTGATGAGTCTGGGACAAGAGGGCAAGATCTTGAAAAACTAAGAAACTAAGGAAGTAAATGGTATTACCCGGACACTCAGGGAGCAGCATATTGTTTGGCGCAAAGTCCTCCTTTGACTTACATGTCCGACGTCACGAGAGTCCCGGGTATCACCTGTCTTCTGAGTGTGCCTATGCACAGCCGCACCCCCAACTTTGCTCTTGACAGCCTAGAACAGAACGGACTGAAGGTAGCAAAGGTACTGCACCCTATGGAGACTTTTTCTATAAGAATTTTTCTCTGGAAATACTTGATTGTTCATTATGTAATAGGTAATTAGCAGTAGAGAATGGATAGTGATGAGTGGTAGAGAGGATGCTGGGAGCAGAAAACACCCTTATCCATTTCACCATCAATGCCCCACTTCAGAAAGAAAGAACTCAGGCTTGCTCTAGAAGCAGCACACATACTAGAAAGAAAGAAATGGCAGAAGACAGTAAGAAAAACAAGCTGTTGGTATCTGTGTCTGCCTGTTTCATTATATTAAGCTCCCTGTCTTCTTTTTCTTCTATTTTTTCATTGTTTTTCTTTTATTTTAAAGAAAATAACAAAAAACAATAAACATAATAACAGAATTTCAAAACAAGATGATAGGATGTTAACAATGCTTCTTATATTGTTATCTTCAAAGTAATTGCTCATGTTATCAGATACAGACATGTAAGATTGGTCAAACAATATAACACTAACTTTCCTTTCAATGAACCAAGAAAAATTATACTCCCCCCCTCTTTCCTCCTCTTCCTCCCCCAGTTATTCCTTCCTTTTTGAGCAGCTTCTTTCCCTTTTACAATGTCTGTTGTACCTTTTGGGTCTTATTTACTCTTTCAGTGTCTTGAAAAACAACACACGCAAGAAAATCAGAGCAACCCTATTGTATTTTCTTCACAGTGCTTGGCAGTCTTGACTTGTTTATCAATTTTATCACTTGCTTATTGTCTATCTCTTCCACTCATGAGCAGGAAAGCCAGCCTATCACCCATGCTAAGTTGCCAGTGGCCTAGCCCAGTACCTAGCTTTTCATAGACACATGTTTACTGCTTTTCGGGCAATAAATAATATTCAAGACACTTTTGCACCATTAGAACCTACCATCCTTAATGAAGATAAAATGGAGAAAATGGAAAATAATGAGTATCTTTGACCTCCACCTACCAGACAATGGAACAGGACCAAACAAACTATGAGGCCAAAGTGTTATATTCTTAGCCTTTCCTTTGAGTGCCTGTCTAGATTTTCAAACCACTGTCAAGGAACTAAAGCATAATGGACACTTCTACTGGGTCCAGTGACGGCTGTCCCTTCTAACCCCCAAAATTTCTCTCCTGCTGTCTTTAGTGTTAGACATCAGCTCGAAATTCTTTGAACATGGCTCAGAACCAAAACTGGGCCTGCTGGTGGATTTCTCATAGCTCCAGGCTACACATCTTTAGTTATCTGACAATCAATATGCACGAATGTAATTATTTGTTTTCAAAAAGTTAGATGAACAAGATCATTTTAAATTTTTGTGTTATTAATGCATGGTAATGAAAGTGAAATATTAATGACTTAGTCAAGTGTATTAAGAATTTGAAGTGCTGTGCAAACTGAAAACTTGCATCTTGGAAGGGGAAGCAAGCTCAAATGTACCAGATGGCTTGGTGACAACCATTTTATTTAGTGCAGTCTCAGCAGATACATTTGATAGCCTTCAGGAAAAGTCATCAACTATGCAAGGGAGGGTGGTGTACCTGATTGTCTCGGAGAGCTGAGCCCAAGTAATAAAGTGAGTGGAGAAAAACTGCTTCCTTTGTGCCTCAAGTAAGTTGAACCCTGCATGAGATGTCAGGGCATCTGGGGTCATCAGGGAACATCAGAGGCAAAATTTAATAGTTTGCCACCTTACCTGCACTGAACTGTTAAATCTCTTACTCAGAGTAGCAACATTTATTAATCTTAAAATATGACAAAGTTTAAAAAGCCCATAAGTAGCAGTCAGGGAAAGGGTGCACCAGCCAGCTCAGTCACAGAAGAGCTAAGTGACCCTCCACAAGCAGCGTCAAATGCTTGGATTGGCATTTCCTCATCTACACCCTGAAGGCAATGAAATCTACCTCTATGCCTTAATGGGATTCCTGAAAATGTTGTAATACATAGCACTGCATAATTCAAAAACAAACTATGACAAAATGAGGGATAAAATTGCTTTAAGGCTAGATTTACTTTCTTGGCACTCGTTACATTTTTGTGTCCCACTTATTCACACTTACACAAGAGTCAGGCAAAAACTGGGTAAATGGGTTCTCCTTTTAATAAATTGTATTTGAAGAACTTCCTGTATTTTTGGATAATTGATAAGATAGGAAATTTTATATAAGTGTATTTGGTGTGCACTCTATTATTTTTGTATATTTCTTTTATCATGCTGCACGATTTCAATTTTAACAATATAGAAGGAAAATAAAGAAGAAAGATACAGATTAATAGTTCCACTTTATTTCCATTAAAGAAAACCAAATAACACATTTAACTTTCACCTACCGGACACCATAGCTAAATATCTACTACCCATGATCTGAAACTTCCATAGAAGATCTGGAATGCCGACTTGCTCCAGAGCAACTGGAAACAATTGCCACAGGACACAGCAGAGGGAATGATGTTCCACAAAGAAAGGAAGGCAACCCTGACTGGAAAAATCATTTCTATTTTTTCAGTAGGGAAAATAGTCCTCCTCCTTTGAATCTCTTTGCTATTTTCCTACTAACTCTGTGGAAGATAAACCCTTAAGAATAGTTAAAGAAGTATTAGCCAAACAAAATTATCAAAGAGTTGTGACTTAGAAATAAAAATTCTATCTCATTCTCCCCTAGAAGGAGTCTGGTAATTTAACAAGCAAAGACTGATGTGATGTCACCAGTCCATACCTGTTTGCTGGTCCTAAGTAACAGTAATCAATTTACATGGGATTCTAGCAAGAATGTTAAAAATGTAGAAATGTCCACGCCCTCTGCCTTTAGTTTCCTGATCCCATTTTAATTAATCTGTGCCATACTCAGTATTGATGCTGAGCTTTTCAACCTTCCTTCATTTTTTGGCTAATGACTACTGAAAAGATGGATTCATTTGGAATCTGCTAAGCAGCAGCAGTAAATGATTTAGCTGCCCCACCTTTTCAGTGTGTAACTTGCAGTTGCATGCAAACAGATAGTCACCTATTGCTAGCCATTGCCTTGGTGGTCTTCTTGTTGACCAGCCTTTAACCCAACTGTCCTGATCTTTCACCTTCCTTGGTTTATATCCCTACCCTCCTGCTAACAAACCTCTTTTCAGACCATCATGGCTTTATTCTTCACTGACATTTGAGCTAATTCATTTTTTAAACACCTATTCTCTCAGTTTTCAGGGTTACTCCTGGCCTTTTGGCAAATCCTTCACTTTCCCTGCCTCACTTGACCTTTGCTTGTGTGACTCCTTAGTGTTCGACTCATTTTGAGCATTAAAACCCTATAGCTATTCCTAGTGGAGAGATCTTTCAGATTTCAGTGTAGAGAGTACGCTTTTCTTCTTGACATTATTATTTATCAACTTCTTTGCTGACAAAATAAAGTGGCTTAGCATAAGTAGATCTTTTATGAAGATAGTTGGTTTTCATTGCTTGAAATACTACTTTTATTTCATTATTTACAAAGTCATGAGCAATGAAGTTACTGTGTAATAAAAATGGGTTCTCTCACTATCATAATCAATTTTAGGTAATTTAATTTGATGAATTTATGAATTCTTACAAATTTTCCTGGACTGGAGAGATAGCTCAGCAACCTAAGTACCTGTTTAGGAAGTGCCAGGACCCGGGCTCTATCCCCAGCACCACATGACTTGCCAATTCCAGAACCCCAGGCACACTATGCCAGCCACTGAAACTAGACATGGCAGTACATGTCTGTAATCCCAGTACTGGGGAGGTTGAGATAGGAGGATTACTATGAGTTTGATCTGCATAAAAAGACCTTGTGCCAAATAGATAGGTAGATAGATAGATAGATAGATAGATAGATAGTTAAAAAATAAATTTTTGCCCTTACAAAAGACAACATTAATAATTTTGAAATTCTGTCATCACACAATAATGTGTTACCTTTTATTCCATTACCCTTGGGATATGTCCAGAGAACTGTATAGGTCTCTTGTAAAGGAGGTTGGTGATACTTCAGCACAGAAGCACTGTAGCCTGATGGGCATTTCAAAAAGGAGAGTGTGATGGACGGGGCGGGGCCTAGAGGCAACTGTGGTAGGGCAGTTTCACCTGTGGGTTCTCTATTTGTTGCTTTCTCCCTTTCTTGAAATGCTATCGGTTGACCCATGAGTAAACCCTAGGATGGAAGCTGATGGAGATCTTGGTTGGGCTCGTGACTAAGCATATGGTCCTCCTTTACTTTAATGAGACTGCGGTCACACTAGTGCCTGAGCACAGGGTTCTCCTTTGCTGAGGTGATTGTTCATGAGATCACGCTGACTATCCTGAATAAAGCTGAATTGTTTCAGAGGCTCTTTGCTCACTGGAGACAGAATCTCAGTGAGTCTTCTGAGCTACCTTCATTGGATCTCCTCATCATTTCTTTTGGCACTGACACAGAACATTACAACAAAGCACCACCATCCTTAGCAAAAGCAGCCCAAAGCAGACCCTTTACAAACTCTCAACTCATTTGTCTTTTACTTCCCTCATCTCTGAACCAACCCCATTTTACCCTTGTCTGTGCATCATTCCCTCAAAACCAATGTTTTCATATGCCCAAGATTACTCTTGACACAAACTCTTGACACAGCAAAGATAAATCTGGCAGCCCAATGTTTACTAATGACTTAGTGTTACTTCTCACAAAGGAATCTGATGGCAAATAGTAATACTTAAATCAAATATATTACTGTCATAGGGGAAGTTAGGATTTGTGGCGTGTTGCAGGAAAAAATTCCAAGGTAGGCATGCTTGCAAATTGTGCCATTTAGGTAACTATTTCTTTTCTTTCTTTTTTTGAGGGTGCAGGGGTGGTACCAGAAACCAAACTCAGGACCTTACTCTTGCCAGGGAAGCACTTATTCCACTGAGCTATCTCTCTGGCCCATTGGTAACTATTTCTGAGTCTAGTCAAGAACAATTTTGGAAAAAGCTTCATTTCAGTTTTCTCTTTAGAGATAACTATGTGCCAGAGACATTTCTTCTACCACATCAGAGTATACCATTTCCCATTGCCCCTTACTTTCTGCAAAAATAAAAGCAAATCCTAGTGAAGCCTGCAATATACCTTGGGCTATTGGCCTTCTTGGTATATGAATAATAACCAACTGCAGACTTGGCAAATGTGTCATCTATTAATTTTGCTGCATCTTGTTTGATAAGTTTAAGAAAATAAACTAAGGTAGAAATTATATAAATTCCACTTAGAATGCAATGCAGATTTTCTAGGGTTTCGCAAAAGCTTTGCCCATTGCCAATCTTAAGATTTGAATTTACATGTCCTTGACCCTAAAACAGAATCATATTTGAAGTTGTTTTAAATTCTGTTGGACCCCAGGTGTTAGTGTACTGTAGTGTCATCCTTTTATAATAGAAGGTTAGAAGTATCCAGAATTCATAGGAGCCTGGTTGGCTTCTACCCAGGACAAGAATGTAAAGGAGAGGTAATCAATATGCCCTAGCCTGTCTTACAAGGTTTATTTTAAAGATTACTTTGAGTTATGGTAGTGTCTTTGTGAAATAGATTATCCTTACAGAGTAAAACAGATCCATGGATGTGCCCTGGATGGGTCTTCAGGGAACCAGAGCAAAATGTCAAGAAGCCCTAGAAGTCTCTGTTTTTATTTTATGAGGAATAGAAGGTCGATAGTAGTGACTGGTAGAGCTCAGTTGATGAAAGAGTCCATAACACGGAAGGATAGTTCCAGTTGTGATTGGCAGAAGGACCAGGCTGCAGCTTACAGGCAAGAATTAAAGTTGCATAAGCAACTCAAGACAAGCACAAACACTAGGTAATCTAGAAATAGCCTTGTCAGAAAAAATCATGATGGAGAAAATTACAGAAATCAATTTTGGTTATAAGCAAAAACCTTGTTTAAAATTTCAGTTTGCTGGACACTAACAACCATGACAGATTCTTCAATTCAAGAAAATTGGAGGGAAATGCTTAGGGATAATACTGTGTGATTGGCATGATTGAGTCCCAGCAGAAAAATGTCGTACCTTTGCAATAAGGTTGGAAAAAATTTCCCCTATTGCTATATCATAGTAGTTTTTGTTATGTCTCTAAATATGACGGGTAGGAAAATAAAAAAATGTTTGTGAAAGTTGTAATAATAAAGCATGTGCATTTGTAAATCATTGGTTTACTACAGTATTAATTTAACCCCAAAATTTGTAGCCTCTTTTTAATCAAATTTTCTGATGAGTTGGAGTATATTCTGAGATAAATGAACCATTTAAGTAACAGAACAATTGTAATGGGGCTACTTTTGATGGTAAAAAGAGCAGCAGATAAGGCCACTGGCTGCCTTTTTAATCCATGGTCCTCATCAGATAAAATATACATAAGAAAAAGAAAATTTTCCTAGCTCTATTTTTCTTGGTGGCTGCATATCATCTTTGTTTTCAGTATCTATGCCTATACCTCAGCATGTAAACCCTTCACTCAATCCTGCCACTTCTTCCGTGAGACTCTGCTCTGATTTTTATCTTCATTTTCATGCTTTGGCAATTTTGTTCTTAGTTCGACAATTCCACTTCAACCTAGTTTCCTCAGAATCACCACTTGTTTCTTCTATATCACCTTCTTCAAACTCTGTATGATGTTTAGTACTTTAATAGGCTGCCTCTTTTTTGAGAACTGGTCCTAATATAACCTGTACAATTGCTTTTTCTGCTTTTAATAGAAATCCTTCTCCCAGACTCCAGCTACCATTCAACCTTTAGTCTTTGACTCTGGCTAAATGTCTTCTGTTCTCTGTCTTCCAAAGTTCATCTATTCTTGAGACAACTACTAACTTTATTTTCCAAACACTAGATGACAACTAACCCTTTTGTACATCACTGCTTGGTTTTCAAAAACCATTGCTTATAAGACCATGGATTTCCAGATTTTACCTTTCTAATCACACGTGTTCTTGTTTTTCTTCTTCCTCTTCTTGTTTCCTTCTTCTCCTTCTTCTCCTTCTCCTTCTCCTTCTCCTTCTCCTCCTCCTCCTCCTTCTCTTCGTCCTTCTCCTTCTCCTTCTCCTCCTCCTTCTCCTCCTTCGATGTGTTTGGTACAGGGTCTCACTACACATATCGGAGGCTCAGAATCCTTGTGATTATCCTGTTTTCAGCCTCCCCAGGACTGGGATTATAGGCATGTACCACCATGCCAAGTCTCAGTGGCTGGCTCAGCATGCCCAGAGTGGAGCTGGTGTGGCATGTGGTGCTGGAGATGGAACCCCAGACTCTGTGCTTGCCTAAGCAGGAGTTTAGTCTGATGAGCTATCTCACCAGCCCTGTGCTCATTTTTTAATTACATGTTGTTATTATCCTCTACTCTCTGAAATGTTATCCGCTGTATTTGCCATTAATATAGAGCTTGGACACTGTGAGACTTCTCCTCCACATTCGAGCAGTTCCACAAAGGGCAAATCTATGTGTTGGAAATCATGACACTGAACTGTAATGGTAAAGTTTACTGTATCATCATGTGAAAAAAAATAAAATTTTAGAAAGATATAGGGCCTGAAGAATAGTTTCATTTTGAAAAATTTAGGATTCAAAGGAAGCTATTTAAAGAGTAGAGCTAAGCCATAGACACAGATTTTTAAAAATCCAATTTACTTTCTAGGTTAAGCAAGGCTCCTTTGATAAAAGAATGAGCACATAGGTATTGGCTACAAGCATGAAGAAAAATTACAAAAGTTAGAGTTACAATAGATGCCCCTCAGCAGGAGCCTCAGTGAGTCCTTCACGGGGGAAGAAGCTCTGCCCACACTTCAACACCATCAAGCAGTCTTAGTCCAGGGGAACCTAGTGCCTGGCCCATCCTTCTATACTGCAGGACAGGCAGCCAGTGTAAAAAGTATCTCCTGTGCAACTACTTTGCCCGGGGGCACCCAGAGTAAACCCACTCTAACAGTGGGAAACTGCATACAAATTTAGAAGCAGTTCTGTCAGATAACTATAGACTTTGATCCTAAGGTCTAAAGTACAACATAAATAGTTAGCACAGCTTCTCAATTTCTAAATTGTGCTTGATGCTATCATTATTGCTAATTGTCCTACTGTAGTTAGGATGTTATATCTGTTGCAATCAGTTGATCCTCCTTGTGTAACAAAATTGGGAAGCTCTGGGGTAACAACCTCATCATGGTCCTAAAACAAAAGAGTGAGGATTAAGCAAAACCGAAAACAATATCCTATTCTTAATTAATTGAGAGGGTAGGATTATGGGACAGACACAAACCAAGAATCTCCTATACATAGAAGATATCCCTGAAGTACAGAATTTTCCTAGAGAACGCTTACTGATAATGTGGCTACCTACTGGTAAAACTTGCAAGGATCATCACAGAAAACAAAAAGGATTTTTAAATAGAAAATGTCAAGATGTGGGAGTAAAATGTAATCTCAAATCTCCAGCCCCCCCCAAGCAAATCCATCAGACAATGACATAAAAGAAATTAGAAGTCACACACATATAATTTCTGAAATGATACAACTGAAGTAAAGAAATAACTCCAGAAGAAATCATATCAGAGATACTCTGTCATGTAAAAACAAAAATGACAACCACTGCTGCAAGAACTGCTCATCACATGTAAAGAAATTTGAGAAACAAAATTGAGGAGCATAGCAAGGATGGAAACCTTGAATGAACAATACAGGATATAATTAGATTGCATGAGACAGATTCAAAGAGATACCCAGCAAATTAAAAATTCCATTTGAGCCAGGACATGGTGGTGCAGGCCTGTAGTCCCAGCACTTGGGAGGCTGAGACAGGAGGATTCATGCAAATTCAAGATCAGTTAGGACTAAAAAAATGAGCTCAAGGCAAGCCTGAACTGCATAGCAAGACCCTGTCTCAAAAAGACAAAAAGCAAAATTGCATTTAAGGCTGGAAAAGCACTTGAACAAAATTGAAAACACTTGAGACACTGAAGGCAGCATTGCTGCTAAACAATTACAAAAGTAAAGATCTCTTAAAAATAGCAAGGAACCAGGAAATAATAATTCAAGAGCTGTAAGATGAGGCAAAGAAAATCAATATAAAACTAATAAATGTGAGCAAAAAGGAGTCAAGGCAAATGACATAAAAAGATTATTTGCAGAAGTAGTAGCAGAAAATTTCCCAAACAAGGGAAAAGAATGTGACATTTAAGTGAAACATACAGAACTCCATTAGCTATACTCAAAATAAATTTACACCCTGAAATATAATAATCAAAACTCCAGAAATTCAGCACAAGACCAGACAAATATAAGCTGTAAGACAAATGAAACAGATGACATATATTGGAAAACCTATCAGAATCATGGCAGACTTCTCAGCACAAACAAGCAAATCAAGGAAAGCTTGGAGTGAGTATTTCAAGTCCTGAGAGAAAGCAACTTCAGACACAGACTGATGAACACTGGGTAACTATCTTTTAATACTAATAGAGAAATAGGACACTTGCATGAAAAAGAACAACTGAAAAAAAATTCATGATTACCAAACTGACACTACAAAGAGTTCTGAAAGAGAGATAAAACTTACCACAATTCCAAGAACAACAAGAACAAACACACAGCAACACCAGGCAGGTCAAGCAATCAAATATATGGAGAAATTAGGGAATCTATAATAGCAAAATAACTAAAGGACATGTCAAAGATAAACCAATTTATATCAGTTACAAACATAAATGTAAATGACCTTAGTTCACCAAACAAAAGAAGCAGACTGATAGAATGGATCAAGAAACAAAATTCAATCATATGCTTTGTACAAGAAACACATTTAACTAAAAGAGATATTCATGACTGAATGTCAAAGGATAGGAAACAATAACCTATGCAACAGGACCCCAGAAAAAAATCAAGGGTAGCTACTCTGTTTCAGACCATGTGAACTTCAAACCAAGAATGGTAATGGTAAAGAAGGTCACAGTGTACTTTTTGAGTTAAACTACAAGAAGAAGAGATAACAAATACCAATATATATGGACCACATATAAGCACACCCAACTATATAAGACAAACAACATATGAAAAAATCAAATAAGCAATAATACAATTGTAACAGGGGACATTAACACCCCATTATCACCACATTAGAAAGATTAAGTACACAAAAAAATGGGCAGCTAAATATCAGAACTGAACGAAACATGTGAAACAATGGCCTTAGTAGACTTTTACAAAGTGTTTCACACAACATCAGAATACACATTCTTCTCATCTGAACATGGGAAATTTTCTAAAATGGCCCATATACTAGCACATAAAATATTTTTTGATAAATGCAAAGGCATTGAAATTATCCCATACATATGATCACACTTGTTATGGTTTATGTCTAGTTGTCCCCCCAAAGCCTCATGCAGTCATGAGGCGGGGACTTCTATAGATTTAGACCGGACTCATGAGTCACTGGGATTATGTGATTTAGTACAGATCTAGAGTTT
>PVJA010046086.1:0-15299 GCA_004027025.1 Myocastor coypus | reverse complement strand
AAAAAAAAAAAAAAAAAAAAAAAAAAAAAAAAAAAAAACACTTGCTTTCAAGAAATCTTGATTTTTTTTTTTTTTTTTAAAAATTTTAGGGACCGGGGAGTTAGCTCAGGGGCACAAGTGTCTGCCTGGCAAGTACAAGGTCCTGAGCATGTGTATTATCAGACAATAGTGAAATGAGATTGGAAATCAACGGCAAGAGAAGCCACAAGAACTTCATAAACACATGGAAATTAAACAGCACCCTCATGGACAACCAAGTGGTCACGGAAGAAATTAAAGAAGAAACTAAAAAATTTTTACAAATTAAATGACAGCAATAATACAGCAAACAGGGGAGCTAGGGAGATAGCTCTATGGCACAAGGGTCTGCCTGGCAAGTGCAAGGTTGTGAGTTCAAACCCTGGGCCCGCCAAAAAAAAACCCCAACAAACTCAAACTTATGATGAAAGCAATCTTAACAGGGAAATTTATAGCAGCAAATACCCATATCAGGAAAACAGGGCAAGTGCAAATAAACAACTTAATGGTGAACCTCAAAATCTAGAAAAAGAAACAGAAAAGACTAAGTCAAAAGCTCATATCATAGAAGAAATTACAAAGATCAGAGCAGAAATTAATGCATTGGAGGCTGAAAAAAAAAAAAGATACAAAGAATCAATGAATCAAGGAGTTGCTTCTTTGAAAGATTAAGTAAAATTGAAAAACCTTGAACCAATCTTATAAAAAAAAGACTTACATGTATGAGATCAGGAAAAAAAAAGGTGAAGTCACAGCACAGCCTGCAGAAATCTAGAAGATGGTCCAAACCTACTTTAAAAATGTATATTCTAGGGAGCTGGGGAGATGGCTCCGAGGCACAAGTGCCTGCTGGGCAAGTGCAAGGTTGTGAGTTTGAACCCCAGTCCCACAAAAAAAAAAAAAAAAAAAAAAACTGTATATTCTAATAAGATGGAAAATGCAAAAGAAATGGACAGCACAGGGACAGATTCATAGATACATACAAATTACCAGTACTGAATAAAGAAAATATAAAATCCTAAATAAAATAGTACCAATCAACAAAACAAAAATGTAATTTAAAAAACCTACCAACAAAGAAAAGCCCAGGCCCTGACGGAGTCACTGTAGAATTCTACAAAAAAAAAAAAAAAAAAAAAAAAAAAAAAAAAAAAAAAAAAAAAAAAAAAAAAAAAAAAAAAAAAAAAAAAAAAAAAAAAAAAAAAAAAAAAAAAAAAAAAAAAAAAAAAAAAAAAAAAAAAAAAAAAAAAAAAAAAAAAAAAAAAAAAATAGAAGATTTAACACCAATACTGCTCAAACTCTATAAAATCAGAAGCAATAATCTCAAATTGATTCCCAGAAGCAAGTATTATCTTATACTCAGAAATGACCCAGTCAAGAAAGAGAACTACAGGCATACCTTCCCAATGAATATAGAAGTAAAAGTTTTCAATAAGACACTGGCAAACAAAATGCAGCAAATCAACAAGAAAAGTGGCTGAGGATGAAGCTTAGCAGCACAAGCACCTGCCTGGCAAGAACAAGGTCCCGAGTTTGATTTCTGATACCAAAAAAAAAATTGCCATGAAGATTATACATTATGAGCAAGAGGGTTTTATATCAGGGATTCAAGGATGGTTCAACATATATAAATCAATAAAGGAGATACGCCATTGTAATAGAGCCAAGAACAAAAATCACATGATCATCTCGATAGACGCCAAAAAAAAAAACAAAAAAAAAACACTACGGACAAAATCTAGTACCCATTCATGATAAAAAAAAAGGACAACCTCTAAAGAAAATCAGAATAGATCATCTTTACCTCAATCTGATATAAGCTATCTATGACAAGCCAACAGCCAACATTATATTAAATGGACAAAAACTGAAAGTTTTAACTCTAAAATCAGGAACAAGACAAGGAGGATGTCCACTGCCTCCATTCTTATTCAACATAGTCCTGGAAACCTTAGCCAGACAAATTAGACAAGAGAGTGAAATAAAAGGAATAATGATAGGAAAGGAAGAAGTAAAATTACCACTACTTTCAGATAACAAGATATTCTACAAAGAAAATCCAAAAACTCCACTAAAAACTGTTAGATTTAATAAGTTCAGTGGCATAACAGGATCCAAAGTCAAGACTCAGAAATCAATAGCCTTCCTGTACATGAATAACAAACTCACTGAGAGAGAAATTAGGAAAACAACATTTTTCACAATAGCAGTCAAAAAAATGAAATACCTAGGAATCAATCTAACAAAGGATATAAAAGACCTCTACCTTGAAGATTACAGTACTCTGAAGAAGAAGAATGAGGTGCACATCAGAAAATGGAAAAATAACTCTTGCTCAGGGGTAGGAAGGAGCAATACAGTGAAAATGGTCATACTTCCAAAATTGCTATTCATATTTAATGTAATTCCAATCAAAAGCAACAGTAGGGGCCTGGCAGGATGGCTCAGTGGTCTAAAGCGCCTACTTGGGGAAGCTTGGGCGGCTTCAGGGACCGCAGTTCGATCCCCGGCACCACATGCTGCACCAGCCCTGCCCTCGGGGTGGGCTGAGCCGGCCATGAAAATGAGTGAACAAGCAAACAAGGATTCTGAAACAAGGAAAAAAATCATAATAATAAATAAAATAAAAATTCTTAAAAAAAAAAAGCAACAGTATATTTCACAGAATTAGATAAAATAATCCCAACATTCACATGGAACCTGAAGACACCTAGAGTAGCAAAGGCAATTCTGAGAAACAAAGGCAAGACAGGGGGCATCACAAACCCACCTTCAAATTATATCACAAAACTATAGTGATTAAAAAAAAGCACAATACTGGCAAAAACAACTGACCCAAAGATCAGTGCAATAGCCTACAAGATGTAGAAATAATTCCAGGCATATTCAACCACCTTACATCTGACAAAGAGGCCAAACACATACGCTGGAAGAAAAACATCCTCTAATAAATGGTACCTGAAAAATTGGCTTTGCAACATGTCAAACATTAAAAGTGGACTCATCTTTCACTAAATTTGAGATGGATCAAATACCTAACAGAAAATTAAATCATTGGAAGAGAAAATAGGTAAAATTTAAAGACATTGGTACTGGCAAAGACTATAAGAACAAAATGTCGATCACGTAACAACTGTCACAGAGAAGCAACAACTGGGATCTCATCCTATTAAAAAGCTTTTGCACAGCAAGGAAAGCCATCAGTGAAGTGAACACGCAATCCACAGTGTGGGAAAATGTTTGTTGCATATTCCTCAAAGGCTTACTATTAAGAATACATAAAGAAATTTTTTTAAGCCGGGCGTGGAGGCTCACGCCTGTAATCCCAGCACTCGGGAGGCTGAGGCAGGAGGATTGGTGTGAGTTCGAGACCAGCCTGGGCTACAAAAGTGAGCGCAGAACCAGCCTCAACTGCATAGCGAGACCCTGTCTCAAAAAAGACAAAAAAAAAAAAGAAATTTTTTTAAAAGGTCACACCTCCCAGATTTAAAGACCTAATTTTAAAATGGGCTTCTGTGAGGAATACATATTTGTCAGATGAAGAAATATAAGCAGAAAACAGAAAATAAATACATGAAAAAATGTTCAACATTACTGACCATTCAAGTGATGTAAACTAAAACAATACTGAGATACCGTCTCAGCCTGCAAATAATGGCTACTATCAACAAATCAGCAATACCCAATGCTGGAGGGGTCATGGGGGGAAAGGAACCCTTCTCCACTGTTGGTGGGAGCACACTGTTATAACCACTGTGGAAATCAGTGTGCAGACTCTTTTTTAAAAAAAATTAATTTTAATGAGAAAGAAACAACAATGAGAGAATTTCAAAATAGGTTAGTAGGACAGCTACAATTAATACATTGCATATTGTTATCTTCATAGTAATAATTCAGAGGACAAGATGCAGACATAACGTCTTGTCTAAACACCACTGTTACAAATATTTATTCTTTTTTTTTTTTTTTTTTTTTGAATTTTTGAGACAGGGTCTCGCTATGTAGTTGAGTGAGGCTGGTCCTGAGCTCACTTTTGTAGCCCAGGCTGGTCTCGAACTTGCACCAATCCTCCTGCCTCAGCCTCCCGAGTGCTGGGATTACAGGCGTGAGCCACCATGCCCGGCTCACAAATATTTATTCTTATTGCATATCTGTCTAACTATTTCATGTACACAGATTTTTTTTTTTCACTACAAAATGCTCTTTCATTTACATCCTCACTTTTGTTTTGTTTTGTGTTCCATTACCATTGAAATATTGTAGGTGCATGTCTTCAGTAAAACAACCCAATATAGTTCAATAGTCCATAATAGTAGTGGGTCATCTGCAGAACTGGCAATGTCAGAAGTTGTTGACTTGAACCTTTTACAGCTCAGCATATTAATATGGCTTTACTTTTTATACCTTGTGGTTAAGACTTATCTGCTGCATGGTTAAGACCAAGATAAAGCAAGACTTATATAACAAAAAATTTTAACTTTTATATATAACAAGGTCAGTCAAATCCTCTCAGGATTTAATCTGAAACCATGTACAGCAATTTGTAGATCTTTTGTCACTGTCAGCCATCTGGATGAGCCACGGCTACTGCTTGACTAATTTGCTTTCTGTGAAAGCCAGAAAGAATGTTTTCTGGGGCCCGGCGGATGGCTTAGTGGTCTAAAGCGCCTGCTTGAGAAAGCTTGGGCAGCTTCAGGGACCGCAGTTCGATCCCCAGCACCACATGCTGCTCCAGCCCTGCCCTCGGGGCAGGCTGAGCCGGCCATAAAAATGAGTGAATAAACAAACAAAAGCTCTGAAACAAGAAAAAAATAATAAATAAATTTTTAAAAATTCTTTAAAAAAAAAAAAAAAAGAATGTTTTCTCTCTAGATTATTCTCTTAGGCACACTATACATCATCAATATTTTCTTTATAAATGGTCCCATAAGCTCCTTGAACACAAAATTTGGGACACCACTGAGTTACAGGGACCTAAGTTCTCACTGACCTTGAAGGGCTAGAGCCAAAATATTGGCTATCCTTTCTCTCTTATATTTTGGTCTGCAAACAAATTGTTAACCATTCAGAAGAGAAGCTTAATGATATTATTACCCTCTAACATAGACAGTTCAGCTTAACATCACTATGTGTCTGAATATCAAACACCTTAGACATAACACGGAACTGCTACTTTCCAACAATTGTTGATATTCTAAACTTCAAATCCCTATAGAATGTGAAAAACACAACTATACATTTTTAGACAGAAATTTAGAAATTAAACCATGTACAACATTGTAGCAGGCCAATCCTATGACATTTTTATCTCTTGTTTTCTTTTATCTTTTTTAAAAACAAACATGTACTTGAGAGAGATTATAGCAATAATTAATATAACATCAGAAGCAGCATGCATTTAGAAAACCAGAATTATATGTGTTCCAAGCATGGTTTTACTATTACACATTGTTATCCTCAGTGTAGTTCCTTGGTTCACAGATATCAGTATATACAGTTAGTCATAGTGAGAATTCTACCAATTAACTGCTAATTTCAGAAACCTGATGGAGATTCCTAGGACCGTTGCCTTAACCATCTTGTGTATGCAAATGTATGGTTTTGCCCCTGCCATGTTTCCTGACTTTTCTCCCTGCTCCCTCCATGTTTGTTTACTTTTGTTTGGTGTTTTGTTTTGTTTTGTTTTGGCAGTGTCAGGGATCGAACTCAGGACTTTGTGCTTGCCAGGTAGGCACTTAAGCAGCTGAGCTATCTCCCCAACCTTCCACTGTTTAATTCTTAAGTTCTTGCTTCCCATTTAACTATGTTATGCCTTTCAATCTTAATTTCTTCTTTTGAGTTCTTACACTAGGGAGACTATACAATATTTACACATGTGGGTCTGGTTTATTTCACTTATGAGTATATCTTCAAGTTACACCCACTTATATATGAAGGCTTCAAGTTTATTATTTTTTATAGCTCAGTAATACTCCATTGTATTACACCATATCTTTTTCATTCATTCCTCAGGTGACAGGCATTTGCTTGTTTCCAAGATTTGACTATCACAAATTGTGCTGCTATAAAAATAGGTGCACAAATATCACTATGACATGATGTTTTCAGTTCTTTTGGGAAAATTCCTAGTAGGGGGATAGCTAGATTGAATGGGATTTCCAGTCCTAGTTTTATGAGGAGTCTCCACACTGATTTCCATAAAGGTTGCACCAATCCGTATTCTTACCAGCAGTACAGAAGTGTGCCTTTTTCCCCACAACCTCTCCAACATTTGTTGTTGATTTCTTTATGATAGCCATTCTTTCTAGGGTGAGATGGTATCTCAACATTGTTTTAATTTACATTTCATGAATAGCTAGTGATGTGGAGCAGTTTTTCATGTATTTATTGGCTTCTAGTATTTTTTTCCTCTGAGAAGTGTGTGTTCATCTTGGATGCCCATTTCTGGATTGGGTCTTTAAATTTCGGTGCCTTAATGCAATTTTAAGTTCTTTACAAATTCTATAGAGAAGACTTTTGTCTGAGTGCTTATTAGCTAAGATGCTCTCCAAATTTGTGAGTTGACTTTTTACTCTGTTGGTAATTTCTTTTGACATGCAAAAACTTCTCAATAAGAGAAGGTACTGTGCAGATTCTTAAAGTAGGATTGGAGCTGTCATTTGACCCAGCTAGTCTCTGCTGGGTATCTTCTCAGAAGAATTACAAACCTCATAGCACAGTGATACGTGGGCGCCCATGCTTACAGCAGCACAATTTGTTGGAACTAGATCATGGAGACCACCCAAACGTCATCAACTGAGGAGCAGACAAATGATGTGGTCTTTTATATAATAGAGTACTACTGAGTCATAAGAAGGATAAACTGAGGACTTTTGTACGTAAACAGATGCAACTGGAGTCCACACTCATAAGTCAAATAAACCAGACACAAATGTGTAGACATCACGTTATCTCCCTAGAGCAGCAGTTCTCAACCTGTGGGTCGTGACCCCGGCAGGAGTCGAACGACCAAAACACAGGGGTTGCCTAAAGCCATTCTGAATCCTAACTGTAGCAAAATTACAGTTTTGAAGTAACCACCAAAATCATTTTTTGGTTTGGGGTCACCGCAACATGAGGAGCTGTATTGCGGGGTCACGGAATTAGAAAGGTTGAGAAGCAGTACCGTAGAGTAAGAAGCTAAAAGAGTAAATGTGCTCCAAAATGTGTAACAGATATTGTAAAACGGGAAGAAACTTCAAAAGGAATTAACTGGTTCAAGCAAAAGTAAAAAATAAATAAATAGAATAGCTGCGATAATTACTACTAATTCCTGTTTATTGAAAAGATAGGTCTGCACTCATACTGTTTGAATAATTAAATGCTGATATACTCTAAGTAATTTAAATACAACATCATGCAATGTATTAACCATTGTAACTCTCCTATTACATTATTTTGGAATTTGGTTTCTGTTTCGTTTTCTTTTCTTGCTAATTTTAATGAGAAAGAAAGAGCAATGAGTCTTTTTCTTTAAAATAAAAAAAATAAAGCTCTGTGTCACAAAACAGCAATAATACACATATACGGTATTAAAGCAGCATATGAATGACCAGTGATGCTGAACTGGTTCTGTTAAGGTTTATTACACATCTAGTACTTGTTCCTTGGAAAATCATTCGAACTGTAAGTGGATGAAATAAAGTGAAAACCACAGTTCCCACCCTGCACCCGCAACCCAACCCTGCTCTTGGGCCTGCCTACCACTTCCTATGCCTCCCACTACCCCTGCAATCCAGTGGAGCTAAGTGTTGGAAGTAGGATTTATGTTCTCAATAGAAAGAGCACTTTAAACTGTAATGCATGCCAAGTCCCAAGACTCAGGTGGCAGCCAGCACCAGCTGGAGTACACCCCTAATCTTCTGTTAATCACTACTGTGGAAGCAGCAGAAAAGAATACAAATTCTATACAAAAAGTGTGTATTCAGAACTGGCAAAATTTATAAATTTGTAAACAGAACTGGACAGTCATAAAAGTAAAAGCAATATTAACTTTACCCCTGTTGGTGGAGGAAGCACTTTCATTTGAAGCATCATTGAGGGCCAGACAATCCACATGACTTAAACTTTACTTGTAGAAATTTGGCTTTGAATATTACCTGTTCCAATCCACGCTGACTGACCATCAGTAAGTGTAATGACAAAACCAGATCCCAGCGTTTTCTCCCAAGACACTTGTAAAAAATGAATTACATTGGGTTTGGAAGCAAAACAGATTCTGCTTATCTTCTTCTCCATTTCTGGTTACCTGTAACAGAAGAATAAAATTAACAGTTTTTAAAGGAGAAACTGTACCGCATGACTATGCCTTCTGTACTTGCCTCTCCCCTAACAAATGCCAAGGGAGGGAGGGAGGGAGGAAGGAGAGCCAAAGCACCAGGACGGCACCAGCCGCTGATCTCCGCAGGTCACACCGGTGTCCCCTGCGGTACCATGGATCTCACAGATGAGAAAGCAGAGGCTGAGATGTGGCAAATGATTGGCACACATAAGAGGACTAAATAAAAATTATCGTCTCAACGATAGGAAGAGCAGGGTTTATTTTCTTTTCCCAAGAGGTGATAGAAATGGTCACAAGGATCAGTGTGAAGGGCCCGAGAGTGCACTCAGGCCTGAAATGGGACTACAGGTAGTGAGGATGCATTTAACCAGACCCCTTCGTCTCCACCTGCAGAAAGCCTGTGGCACTGCCAATAAAGGAAGAATAAAGGAGGGCAAAGGAGACCTAAGAGCCCAAGAGTCGCCTTCTCTAAGGGGCAGTTGGCCAGGCCCACAGTTCAAACACCCAAGATAGAGTCCCTGCGACAGAAAGAGATGGGTCACATAAATTGTCACAGCACGAGAGCACTGCACATGTTGGTGATTTAAAAAACTGTTCTCTTTAAAAAATTAATTTTAATAAAAAAATAGCAGTGAGACAGTTTCACAACAGGTTAGTAGGACAGTTACAATAATTAATGCGTGGCATATTGTTGTCTCTAGTATTTGCTCAGAGCACAAGACGCAGACTTGATATCTTGTATAAACTCTATTAGTACAAATCTTTGTCATTGAACTGAAAGTAGCTGTATATATAGTCCAATAGTCCATAATAGTAGTGTGTTATCAGCACAACTGGCAGTGTCAGAAGCTGTCAACTTGAGCCTTTTATAGCTCAGCATATTAACATGGCTTTACTTTTCTCCTGGCTATATTTTTCTGCTGGATTGTTAGGACCAAGGTAACACAAGACCTTTATAACAAAAAAAAATGTAATTTTTCTATCTGAAGGTCTGTCAAATCCCCTCAGAAATTACCCTGAAACCAAAAAATAAAACAAAAGTAAACAATAAAATGAAAAAGATAAAAACTGTTTTGTGAAAAAAAAACTTTTATTGAAGCAGCGTTGTGTTGTATATGTATGAACAGTATAAACAATTAATTTTATAAGTAAACAAAGTCATGGAACTGCCAAGGACAACAACCCATTCTAGAACCCCACCTAGAGCACAATTCTCACATTTGCTTCCATTTCTGTCTCTGCCCAAATAGCCATTGACACAGATCAGAGCTTTGGATGCTTGGTACTACAGTAATACACTACTCGGCAAGTTCTACATTGTGCTCACCCTCTTCCAGTCACTGTGTCTGAGCAGTTCATCCATGCTGACTTATGTCTATAGATCACTCTCAAAACTGCACATTATTCCGTTACACAGATACAGGCAGGCTCGCATCCCCTTTCTCCTCACTAAACACCCTTGACTGCACATGGTGCTGCTCAAATTCTCCAGGGCCCTACTGCTGAGAACGCAGCCACGGTAGGACTGCCGGCTCAGAGAGTGTGCACCTTTACTTTGGGATCTAGGCGGCCAGTTGCTTTTTTAAAAGCTGTAGTGATTTAAAACTGATATATGATAATTCTTTTTTTTTTTTTTTTTTTGTAGAATTTTTTTATTTTATTTATTTTTTTGTTGTTGTTGTTTCAGAACCTTTGTTTGTTTATTCACCCACTTTTTATGGCCGGCTCAGCCTGCCCCGAGGGCAGGGCTTGGCGCAGCATGTGGTGCCGGGGATTGAACCGTGTCCCTTGAACCGCCCAAGCTTCAACAAGCAGGCGCTTTAGACCACTGAGCCATCCCGCTGGGCCCTTATATGAGAATTCTAATTCCTCCATACCCTTACAAATATTCCCCATCTTTCTCATTTCACCTATTTTGATGGGTGTGTGATGGAATTTTGTCATGGTTTTAATTCACGTCTCCCTGATAATTCAAGGATGTTGAACCCATTTCACATGTTAATTGAGAAGTCAGAAGCCCCAGTTTGTGGAGTCTTTATTCAGTCTAGACTACATTTTTACTAAGTTGTCTTTTTTCTCTTTGGTATTGTTACTGAGCTGCTTTTACTTCCCTTTTTAATTTGCTCTTTATTTTACATAGGAATTCTTTTATACCTATGCTCTGCATCCTTGCCCACACCGTTACCAGTTTACTCTCTGAATGACGGCTTTAGACATTTCTAAAAGTTAATTTTCTAAAGTGCAATTCATCAACTTTCCTATGAATTATGTGTTTCTGTGAGGTATGCAACCTTGTCTACCCTCAAACTCACAGTAATCCTCTTGTCAGCCTCTTAAATGCTGGGATTCCAGGTGAGTACCACCATACTTGGCTCTGTAGGAATTTTGAAATTATATTGTCAATTCCTGAAAATGCACCTACCAATGATTTAAAAGAATAACTTATTTTTTATTACCTTTAATAAGAAATAACAGACAGTTTCAAATCATGCTAGTAAGAGAGCCACAATAATTGATACAGTTCATATTGTTGTCAAGAAGGAGGAGGAGGAGGAGGAGGAGAAAGAAAAAAAGAAAGAAAGAAAGAAAAAGCATAACTTAAGAAGACTGACACAGTATTGAGCTCTCAAACCAGTAAGAATGCCATGTCTCCACATTATCTAGGTCTTCTTTTTCTCAACATTGTTTTCATTTCAAGAGCATAGGTCTACATTTCAATGGCAACATATAACTGTAGGTATTTTTTTTTTTTTTTGCAGGACCCGAGTTCAAATTCACAACCTTCCATTTGCCAGGCAGGCACTTGTGCCACAGAGCTATCTCCCCAACCTCTAAGTGTAGGTATTTGAAAATAAATATCTTAAAATCCAAATGCCATTACACACCATTACTCTGATTTAATATTTGCTAAACAACCTGCTCATCTATAAATATGGGTATACCAACATTTTATAAAAACCCAAAGTCCTTAATAAATAACTCTCTAAGGGCCGGGGAGGTAGTTCAGTAGAATAAGCACTTGCCTGGCAAGCTCAAGGTCCTGAGTTCAATCCCCAGTACCGCAAAAAATAAATAAATAAATAAATAAATAAATAAATAAATAAATAAATAAACAAAATAAACAACCCTCTAGTTTAAAAAATAAAAAACACTGCACATGGCACATGGCAATAGGAAATTTACTCTTTTTTTCTTTCTTTCTTTCTTTTTTTTTTTTTTTCCCCAAGTGCTAGGGATCAAACCCAGGTCTTGTTTGAGGGAATTGCTCTACAGCTGAGCTAAACTTTTGGTCTACTTTTTAAAGTCTGAACCCCAGATCCCAACAGAAAAATTACAAATCTAGAACAGAAAAGATGAGGCCAGGCACATTCAGGTAGTATGGCTGTAGACTAGAACAGAAAAAAAAAAAAAAAATAGAAAGCATGAATTTGTTTGTTTAAGCCACTATGAGATGATTAAAGGCCTATCTGGTTACCTGGACACATATCATCCTACAAAATGCTATTGAGAGGTGTGCCGAGTTGCTACTTTAACCAAATGCTCACTGATGGCTTGTTCTCCTGGAGAAATCTGGCCCTATCATGGGATAGTAAAGTTATAGAATATAGCATGGAAATGTCAACACTGCACACTAAAATGTAAAGTATTTGTATAAAAGCACCGTTCTACAAACTTGCTTAATAAGTAATAATTTCCTTGTCAAAACTGCAAACAGAAAAACAAAAGATGTTATCTATGTTTTATCCTAAAATACATTACATTTTCTACTCTGTATTACATATAGCAAAAAATTAGTAATATATAACACAGGACCAAAAGGGAATCAGATCTGAGACAATTACTATCATCATCATTATCATCACCATCCATCTCTTAAATACTTTGTAACTCTACAAGAACTTTATTAATATTTACAGAAATCTACATTTAAGGTGGCCGCAGTGGTGCCTACTTGTAATCCCAAACATCTGGGCACAAGAAGATATCATGTACAAGAAGAAGAGGAAAGAAGAGGAAGAGGAAGAGGAAGGAGAAGAAGGGGAAGGAGGAGAAGAAAGTGAAAAACAGTTGGGGAGGTAACTCAATGGTAGAACACATATGGATTTAATCTCTACATTTAAAAACACTAATTTCATATTCCCCAAAAAAGCTATGCTCATCTCTCTGTTTTCCCTCCATATCTTTATCTACAGGCATACATAGGTTTTATCACAAATAGTAGTTCATATCCCACATTAGACACATTATATGGAAAAGTCTTTCTTTTATAGATGGGTAGGTTCATACCTAGTTTTCTTAGTGCTTGAATAATAATCCCATAATGTACTCTAACATATATTGCCTCTTTATTCTTCACCAGAACCCCACGAAGGGGAAACTATTAGTATGCCATTATGTTAGTGAAAAAGAAGAAGTTTAACTTGAAAGATGAAGTACAGTAAAAGGACTTGAACTTCATCTATTATTTAGGAATACAAAGTGTAGCAGAGTTGAAATGAAGAAACATCAGGGCTCTAAGAAACTAGTTTCCAAAAGTCATCACAGAACTAGGGGTGGAGCTCAAGGGAGGGCATTTTCCTAGGATGCCTGAGGTCCTGGATTTGATCCCCAGCTCTGCAAGAATTAATTAATTGATTAAAATCAGTAGTTCAAACAGTTTAGATCATGGTAGGAGTATGAAGAGAGCTTCTGCCTGTGGTGAGCATTACCTCATGAGATGATGTTAATAGTACTCTGAAAGAGAGCTGGCATGATAGCTCAGCAGACTAAGTGCCTGCTTAGGCAAGTGCAGGGACAGGGGTTCGATCCTCCGCACCCCCACATGCCGTGCCGGCCCTGCCCTGGGCGTGATGATCTAGCCATGGAGACCAAGCATCATGGCACACACCTATGATCCCAGCGCTGGGGACGCTGAAGACAGGAGGATCACTACGGGTCCAAGCTACATGGTGAGGTCCTGTACCAAGCACATTAAGAGAAAAGAAGATCACTCTGAAGGAAAGCCAGTGCTTCTGGCTGGGGCTCCCCCATCAAATAACAAGTGCATGTTCTATGATCACGGAACATAAAGGAAACAGAATCATCAAATCTCGTTTCTACAACAAGTAACAAGAAAGAAATTTACAGATCTGACCTCATACTTCAAGGCTCCTGGCCATTAAACATTGCTACCTGGAATTCCAAGAGGGTTTTCCACTAATACCTCTCCTTGAAAGTACTTAAAATTACCTCAGAGTCATCAGCCCCTTTTATTAATAGTATCACTTGAGATCCTATAAAGCCTAGGTTCTCGCACACACAGTAGCCCTTTGCACATTTGTAGGTATTAAAACATTTCTTCTTAAACACAACTTCTAACACCCGCACTACCCTGATGACTCTCCTTGGCATTTGTTCCAGATCATTCCTTCCATTCAAAACAGCATCTAAAGAGCCTAAGCTGACACCCAGTCATGCTATGCAATAGACACACACTTTTACCATGGATTATAGTTGCAAGAAATATCAATTTTTATTTTAATTATTGTTTTTCATGGCAGTAAGAGGGGCTGAGGAGATGGCTTAGTGGCCTAAGTGCCTACCTGGCAAGCGCAAGGTCGTAAGAAGCATTAAGAAGTATATGGCTGTTCCTTTTTTTTTTTTAATGGCCAGCTCAGCCTGCGGGCTGGTACAGCATGTAGTGCCAGGGATCAACTCATGGTCTCTGAGTGCTTGCCTAAGCTTCCCTAAACAGGTGCTTTAGACCGCTGAGCTATCTCACCAGCCCAAGGTGTTCTATTTTATATTCAGTAAATATATCATTTTATACAATTCTACTGAAATGTATTATGAACTAAACCTAAGTTCCTCCATATATATTATTGCTAAGTCATATTCACTACATCTAAGGTGTGTAATTTTGTTTTTGTTGTTTGATTTTTAGCAGGGATATAATTTCATACTTTTATTTTCTTTGCCAAGTTACAGAAAACAGTGTTTACGCTGCAGTGGTTCTCAACCTTTCTAATGGCATGATGCTGCAATACAGTTCCTCATGTTGCAGTGACCCCAAGCCAAAAAATAATTTTGGTGGCTACTCCAAAACTGTAATTTTAGCTGGGCGTGGTGGCTCACGCCTGTAATCCCAGCACTCGGGAGGCTGAGGCAGGAGGATCGGTGAGAGTTCGAGACCAGCCTGAGCTACAAAAGTGAGCTCAAGGCCAGCCTGAACTGCATAGTGAGACCTTGTATCAAAAAAAAGACAAAAAAATAAAATAAAAAATAAGACCAAAACTGTAATTTTGCTACAGTTGATTCAGAATGTAAATACCTGATATGCATTATGTATTTTTCAATGGCTTTAGGCGACCCCTGTGTTTTGGTCATTCAATCCCCACCAGGGTCACAACCCACAGGTTGGGAACCGCTACATTAGGTTATAGTCTTCTAATCTACTTACAATCCCTCACTGATTCTGTCATTGAAAATTTGATATAACTCTTTTCTAAATATTGGGGCCGGGGGCCAAGGAGATAGTTCAGTGGAATAAGTGCTCACCCGGCAAGTGCAAGGTCCTGAATTCGATCCCTGGTATCACCAAAAGAGAGATTCAAATTATTTATGTAAAATGTTAGATGTGATGGACTCAAACACAAATCTGTGAGGCCCACCCTTAGAAATCAGCTTATCACAGACATCGGTCATAAGAGCTACTTGATGTACACCTCCAGTCTCCACCTTAGGGTCACAAAGTTGTCTGAAAAATCCTCAGAAAAACCTTTCCTACTAGTCTACAACTGTTATGTAAAAACAAGTCAGGGCAAGTAGGGATATTAGTTTTCCGTTGCTGTTACAAAATACCCAACATAAACAACTTAAACGTGGAAAGATTTATTCCTGCTCACATTTGCGGTGACTTGGGCATGTGGCAAACTGGTGGCATTGCTTTTAGGCCTGGAGGGCAGCAGAAACATCATGTTGG
>PVJA010046085.1:0-15300 GCA_004027025.1 Myocastor coypus | reverse complement strand
GGGGGGGGGGGGAGAGTAATGTGGATTTAGAAAGGTTAATGTTTGGTTGTTTGATCGATCTTGTATACCTATGTGTATTAATCTAAACTGATCCGATGATGAGAATATGTAATATAACCATTATTAAATTTAAACAATAAAAGAATTGAAAAAAAAAAAATTATTTTTAAAAGTGCCAGGGCAGCTGGCAAGATAGCTCACCAGACTCAAGTGCATGCTTAGGCAAGTGCAGGGACAACAGTACTTCCATCCCCAGCACCACATGCCACCCGCTCTGTCCCCAGGGCAGGCTGAGCAGGCCAGAGTCCAGGTGTGGGGGCTCAGGCCTATGATTCCAGTGCTGGGAGGCTGAAAGCAGCAGTCCAAGCTGTGGAGTGAGACCCTCCAACAGCCAACTAGAAAACATTTAAGCAGTGGTGGGGGATACCTGAGTGACAGACTGCTTCCCCAGCATGCACGTAGGCCCTGGGTTCCATCCCAGTACCTCAAGAAGAAACTGGCTCATCAAAATTAATCTTCACATTGGCCATGCTGGCTCATGTTTGTAGCAGCACCACTCAGGAGGCTGAGGCAGGAAAAACACTAACTTCAAGGCTAGCCTGGGCTACATAATAATAAGTTCAGGCCAGCCTGAACTACATAGTAATTTACAATCATCTCAAAAAAAAAGAAAAAAAAATTAACCTTGATGCCATTTACCATGAACATGGCTTCTATGTTAAAGCAAGGTACTTCAGGAATGACCATGTGTAATGAGATTATAAAACAACAAGTGTCCATTAAGGAATCCTCTCACCTCATATTTTCTGTAGTTTACCAGCAAAGCCAAAAGGACAACAGCATCATACCCATGCTCCCTACGACTTGGTGGGTGGGAGAGTATCTGTAACAAGAACAGAAATTCTTTCTTATTTTATTTTTTAAGAGCAGAATATATTTATTGGGGTAAAGAAAGCTCCTGTCCTGGGGCTGGGGAGATGGCTCCGTGGCACAAGCGCCTGCCTGGCAAGTGCAAGGTCGTGAGTTTGAACCCTGGTCCCGCAAAAAAAAAAAAAAAAAAGAAAGCTCCTGTCCGAAAGAAAAACGATTGAAAACTCTTAACTCCTCAGGGCTGACTCCTGGTTCCTAGGAAAACAGAACTAGAAAATTTGAGATAAGCCAGGCATGAAACTGGATGCCTATAATCCCAGCTCTCTAAAACGCTGAGGCAAGGGGCTGGGGAGATAGCTCCAAGGCACAAGTGCCTGCTGGGCAAGTGCAAGGTCATGAGTTCAAACCCTGGCCCCACAAAAAAAAAATAATAATAATAATAAAATAAAATGCTGAGGCATAGCTAGGCATGATGGTGTGTGCCTGTAATTCCAGCACTTGAGAGGTTGAGGCAGAAGGATCTATTCAAGTTCAAGACCAGCCTGGGCTACAAAAGTGAGCTCAAGGCCAGCCTAAACTGCACAGTGAGACCCTGTCTCAAAATTTTAAAAAGCTCAACTCAGTGCAAAGACCCTAAGTTCAAGCCACCAGTACTACAACAAAAGAAAGGAAAAGGGCCAAGGCAAGGTAGCACACACCTGTAATCCCAACACTCTGGAGGCTGAGACAGGAGGATTACTGTGAGTTTGAGACCTCCTTGGGCTACACAGTGAGTGCAAGGCCAACCTGAACTACATAGCAAGACAATGTCTCAAAAAAAAAAAAATTTAACTAAAAAAAAAAAAAAATAGGGACTGGGGATACAACTCAGCAGAGTAAGTGCCTGCCTGGCAAGTACTAGGTCCTGAGCTCGATCCCCAATACCACAAAAAACAAAATAAAAATTAAAAAGAAAGGAAAAAAAAAAAAAAAGGAAGAGACAGAATGGAAGGAAGGAGGGAGGGAGGAGGAAAGGAACAAAGAGGGAGGAAATCTGAAGAGGTGGTTTATTCAAAAACAGATCAGGGGGCCCAGCAGGATGGCTCAGTAGTTTAAAGCGCCTGCTTAGGAAAGCTTGGGTGGCTTCAGGGACCGTGGTTTGATTCCTGGCACCACATGCTGCGCCAGCCTTGCCCTCAGGGCAGGCTGACCCGGCCATAAAAATAAATAAATAAACAAACAAAAGTTGTGAAACAAGAAAGAAAAATTAAAAAAAAAAAAAAAAAAAACAGATCAAGAGGCTGGGCATGGTGGCGCACTCCTGTAATCTCAGCACTTGGGAGGCTGAGGCAAGAGGATCAATGCAAGTTTGAGACCAGCCTAGGCTACAAAAGGGAGCAAAAGGCCAGCCTGAACTGCATAGCAAGACCCTGTCTCAAAAAGACAAAAAAAAAAAAAAACAGATCACGGCCAGCAGGAGAGCGTAGCAGCCTAAGCACCTGCTTAGCAGGTCTAAGAACCCAGTTTTGATCCCCAGTACCAAATGCCGTGCCAAGGGCTGCGGGGGCACTGACACTGGGCCTGTAATCCCAGCACTGGGGAGGCCGAGAAGAAGGATCACTGCCAGTTTTAGCTGCGTAATGAAACCTTGTACCAAATACATGAATTTAAATAGATACAGAGGCAGAGACAGATACAGAGATGGAAATGGAGTTAGCACTAGAGCTAGAGCCAGAAAGAAAAAGAGATCACAAGAAAATTGACTCACCTGTAAAATTGCTTCAAATATACTGTTGATCATTACATACTCCAGGATAGTGTTCTGGCTGATATTGTCTGTTACCTGAATGTAAGGAAAAGTCTTTCAAAGTCTCTACTAGTGTAAAGATCCCTTAATGGACACTTGTTGTTGCATAATCTTACTACACATGGCCATTCCTGAAGTAATTTACTTAAAAGTAGAAGACATGTTGAAGGTAAATGGCATAAAAACTAATTTTTTTTTTTTTTTTTTTTTTTTTTAAGATGATCTTACTATGCAGTTCAGGCTGGCCTTGAATTTATTATGCAGCCCAGGCTAACCTTGAAGTTACAGTGTTTTTCCTGCCTCAGCCTCCTGAGACAGGTCCTGAGTACTCTGATTCAGATGGCCCTACCTGGCCATCTAAATGAAACATGTTACCACAGTCTATTAGACACTTAGCATACCTTTGACAAGTACTCCAAAGACACCAGAGTCTCCAGAGCAGACAGTCTGGGGGCACACAGTGAGCTGATGAAACCTCTTACAGCTGTGAACTCATACCCTCTCAAGCATTTGATTCCCAAATTTTCAGATTTCGTTCCCCAAATGCACAGCAAAAGGTTTATGAATCTTAAAAGTCTTGGAGTGGCAGCAGAAAGGGAGCCATTTCAATTAAATGAACAGCTCCTCACCTTTCCTTCCAACAGAAAGTATAGACCTGCCACCAGGTGTAAAACTAAAGTCAGAGCAAATAAAAGCATTCAGAATAACAAGAACTTGGGGCCCAGCGGGATGGCTCAGTGGTCTAAAGCGCCTGCTTGGGAAAGCTTGGGCAGCTTCAGGGACCGCGGTTTGATCCCCGGCACCACATGCTGCGCCAGCCCTGCCCTTGGGGCAGGCTGACCCAGCCATAAAAATGAGTGAATAAACAAAGGTTCTAAAACAAGAAAAAAATAAATAAATAAAATAAAAAATTATTTAAAAAAAAAAAAGAATAACAAGAACCATTTCACATGAGCTCTGATGAGAAGGACAAACAGGATGACCTCAAGGAGGTGGCTCTCCGATAATGGTCCTTCCACAGTACTAAGTGTCCCACAGCACACAGCCTGAGAGCTACAACTCTGGCAGGTGCTTCAAGGCAGCTTCCAGGAAGTAAAGCCCACGCCACTACCTTCTTTCTCTATATGGTACTGCAATACCCTGGTAAAAGGTTTTTTTTCCTTTTCCCTTCTAACCTTGGGCTCACCTATTCAAATAAGCTGGCTCCTATATTAATACTTTGACAAAGGTGGATCACTTACTGTCACTAAGCAAAGAAGAAGTTTCAGACATAAACTCTTCAGACTTTCAGAACCTTCTGCACAAAGCAGTGAATCCAAACTCTCCATCAAGTTCTGAGAAAGAAAAACTCAACATTAAACAATAGCAAGCAACACGTACAGCACTTCTTTGTCCAACTCTGGGTTACAGTCCACAAGCTAACACAAAGAACACAGAGAGCAACCACATCAGTCTCCTCTACAAAACTAAAAAGAACTTCAAACTAAGTACAAGGGGCCAGGCGTGGTGGTGCACACCTGTAATCCCAGCACTTGGGAGGCTGAGGCAGAAGGATTGGTGCAAGTTCGAGACCAGCATGGGCTACAAAAGTGAGCTCAAAGCCAGCCAGAACTGCATAGTGAGACCCTGTCTCAAAATGACAAAAAAAAAAAAACAACTAAGTACTAGGGGAAAATTCTTTGGCACCACTTACAGAACTAGGAAGAAGTGAACTGATGACTGCAGCCTGCCACCTGCACATACACATTTGGATTAGAATGAGACTCTCTAAGAAGAGAGGAAACCTAGCTGGGTGTGGAATTATTCTGCAATTACAGCAGTAATTCCAGAACTCCCCACTGCTGAACAAAGTGTCACAAAGCCAAGCCCAGCCTAGCAATGTAATGGCTTAAGGAGGCCTTATACAAAAAAAGAGAAGAGGCTGGGGAGACAGCTCCATGGTACAAGTGCAGGGTCATGAGTTTGAACCCCAGTCCCACAAAAAAAAAAAAAAAAAAGAGAGAGAGACAGAGAAAGAGAATCAACTGTAGCACTGTAGCTCAATGTGAAGGCCCTGGGTTCAACCCCTAAATATTCAGCACATACACACACAGGAGAGAAAGTATCAACGCTTGGAGAACTTCAAAATAGCTTCCTTCTTCTGAAACAAAACAAATGGGAAGAACAGATGCAGGAGAAATGAATTCTACTTTGGACATGTCCAGGGCTATTTATGGGATGTATAAGTGAAAATACACAAATGTTTACAGAATACACAACTCTGAGACTCAAGACGAGATGCTAAGGCTAAGGATAGTTAATAAGTCATCTGTACACAGGCTGCAGTTAAAACTAAGACAATCAGCTATTTTGTCATGATGTATATACGGACTGTAAGAGGCCAAAATTAAAACATGACAATAGGCATTAAATCTTGGTGTATTCATAATGTATATTAATGATTTTTTTTCTTTTTAATAATTTTTTTGATAACCTAAGCATTATAAGAATGCTTTCACTGGGGCCAGGATATAGCTCAGGGGCACAAGTGCCTGCCTGGCAAGCACAAGGTCCTGAGTTCAATCTCCAGTTCCACAAAAAAAAAAAAAAAAAAAAAAAGGCTTTGATGTAAGCATACTTTTTTCCTTTTCCTTTTTATCCCCCATCATTTGAGACCAGCTCCTTTATAATCACTGTGTAGCACAGGCAGGCCTAAAACAAGTGATCCAGAGCCAGGTGTGGTGGCTCATGCCTGTAATCCCAGCACTTGGAAGGCTGAGGCAAGAGGATCGTTGTGAGTTCAAGACCAGCCTGGGCTACAAAAGTGAGCTCAAAGCTAGCCTGAACTGCACAGTGAGACCCTGTCTCAAAAAGCAAAAAAAATAATAATAATAAAATAAATAAATAAATAAAACAAGTGATCCAACCAGGGAGATATCTCAGTCGAATAAGTGTTTGCCTGGCAAGTGTAAGGTCCTGAGTTGGATCCCTGGTACTGCAAGAAAAAAAAAAAATATATATATATATCATTTTTTTAGCCAGGTGTGCTGGCTCACGCCTGTAATCCCAGCACTCGGGAGGCTCAGGCAGGAGGATTGGTGTGAGTTCGAGACCAGCCTGGGCTACAAAAGTGAGCTCAAGGCCAGCCTCAACTGCATAGCGAGACCCTGTCTCAAAAAGACAAAAATAAATAAATAAATAAAATAAAATAAAATAAAATAAAACAAGTGATCCTCTAGCCTCAGCCTCCTGAATAGCTTGTAAGCAGGCAGTTGGACTGAACCTAGGAATTTAGATGGAGCTACATCCCCAGCCCAATTTTTATTTTTTTATTTAGAGATAGGGTCTTGGCCTGAGCTGCTGCCACTTCCCTTGTTTTCTCTACTTTTTTTCAGGCACCATGAAAGGTTGCTCTCTGCCATGTGCTGCTCTGCCTTGGAGCCAGCTGAGTATGGACTAAAACCTTCACTACTGGCTGTGTGAGTTAAATAAACCTTTCCTTCAAAAAAAAAAAAGGGGGGGGGGGCTGGGGAGATAGCTCCAAGGCACAAGTGCCTGCTGGGCAAGTGCAAGGTTGTGAGTTTGAACCCTGGTCCCACAAAAAAAAAAGATAGGATCTTGTTAAAGTCACCCAAAATCATCCCAGGCTAGCCTCAAATTCATGATGACCTGCATGATTCAGTCTTCTGAATGCTAGAATTACAGGTGTGCAGCACCACGCCTGGCTCATTTCTTAAGACTTAGCAAGTGACAGGAGTCTAGTTCTACAAAGGTCTTGCTAGAATAAAATCCAGGCTACTCTTCCTCTGTGCTTGTTGCTTTTGCGGCCTTCCACTGCCGTGACCTGTTGTTGCCCTCTGCCACGTGCCGCTCTGCCCTGGAGCCAGCCAAGTATGGATGAAATTTCCAAAAACTGAGCTAAATAAACCTTTCTCTTGGGGCCAAGGAGACAGCTCAGCGGCCTAAGCACCTGCCTGTCAAGGGCAAGGACCTGGGTTCAATGCCCAATACTACATGCCATGCAAGTCCCAGAACCCTGGGCACACAGTGCATGCCACCGAAACCAGGTATGGAGGCCCATGCCTATAATCCCAGCACTGGGGAAGCTGAGACAGAAGGATCACTAGAAGTCTGTGCTGTGTAGCAAGACCCTGTACCAAACAAACAACTAAATAAATGATTTTATTTTTTTAATCTTTCTTTCTTTCTTTCTTTCTTTCTATTATGGCTGGTTCAGCTTGCCCTAGGAGTGAGGCTGGCACAGTTATGTGGTGCCAGGGACCAAACTGCTTTAGACCGCGGAACTATCTCACCAGTCCAAAACAAATTATTTTAAAAATTAAAAGATAATACAAGGTAGAAGATATAAAAACTTTAAGCTGGTGTGGTACTACATATCTGTAGCTTCATGGACTTGGAAGTAAGGAGAGGGAATCACTACAGCCTGAGTTTGAAACTAGTATGGGTCAAAAACTCAATAGGAATAAATCTAAAAAACGAGAGAGAAGCAGAATATGGTTGTACGCTACGTCCGCACTACATGAGGCTAGCACTCTAGGAGGGTGAGGCAAGATCACAATGTCAAACCCAGCTTGGGGGGACATGCAGGTTGGCTCAGTTGTTTAAGTGCCTGCTTGGGCAAACCCAGTCAGGTGCAGGAGACCACGGTTCAATCCCTGGCTCCACATGCCTTACCAGACCCGCCCTTAAAGCAGCCTGAACCAGCCAAAAAAAAAATCCCTTTCAAACCCATATTGAGCAATTTAACAACTCAATGATTACCAAAAAAATCTGATTGAAAAACAAAGGTGTTTAATAAATGTTAAATAAAAATGCACTGAACTTTAAAGAAAAAAGGTGAGACACTGTCTCACAATTTAAGGAGGCAAGGGAATGTATGCGGTTCAATGGGAAGTCCACGGACTCAATTTCCAGTACTATAGAACAAAATCTGAATAGGGCTGTGGGGTCTTGTTTTGTGTTCTAGGATTTGGTTTTCTTTTATTTTTATTTTGAATTTTAGGAACAAACAGAGGTTATGAGCAGAACATATTTACTGGGGGAAAGAAAGCTTCTGTCCGAGAGAGGGACAGAATGGAGGCCCAAGCAGGTTGTCCCCTTGTTTTGTTTCTTGAGACAGGGTCTTGCTTTGTAGCTCAGGCTGGCCTCAAACTCACAGCAATCCACCTGCCTCAGCTTCCTGAGTGCTGAGATTACAAGCATGCAGCACCATGCCTATCTAGTAGTAGACTGTTTAACTAATATGTTCAAAGCCCTATGTTCAATCCCCAGAACCACAAAAGTTTTCAAAAAGTCTATGTTAACTTATTATATAATTTATTGAATTTCCTAAGTGCTCTCATGAATGTATGATCATATTACAAATAAAGTACCAGGTCTTCAACATGCAGGTAAAAGATGCTTCAATTCAAATTTGAATTTAAGCCAGGGAGATAGCTCAGTGGAATAAGTGCTTGCCTGGCAAGCACAAGGTCCTGAGTTCAATCTCTGATACCACAAAAAAAAAAAAAAAAAAAATTAAATTTAAGTCTTTCCTTTAAAACACATTTTCAGGTGTGGTGGTGCATACCTGTAATCCCAGCATTTGGGAGGCTGAGACAGGAGGATGGGTGTGAGTTCGAGACCAGCCTAGGCTACAAAAATGAGCTGAAGGCCAGCCTGAACTGCATAGTGAGACCCTATCTCAAGAAGACATTAAAAAAAAAAAAAAAAAGGAGAAACACATCTGTTAAATAAGCATATGCAGATTCAAAGCAAACTCCACCACCTCTCTACCAGCCTCTAAGCCCAATGGCCCTCAGTTAGACCATGCAGAAGCCCAGAGTGCCTGCCTCACCTCCATGCACAGCTCTGCCCTATCAAAGCCCATCAGCATGTTGATGGTGTCAAACCCAGACGTAGGCTTCTTCTTCTGATGGACTCCGCGGATAAGTGCACACAAGGTCTGCAGAAGCAAGAGGGAGAGTTCTTTCAAGGGAGAAGTCTCAAACTGGAAAAGCACGAGGCCTGGGGCCTCACCAACAGCCTCAGTATCTCCTGCTTACATAGCTGATCTTTAATTTCTATAAAACATGGTTCAAAAACACTCTAAGGCTGGGCCAGCAAGATAGCTCAGCAGTCTAAAGCACCTGCTTAGCAAGCTTAGGCAACCACAAGGACCGCAGTTCATGCTGCACCAGCCCCACCCACAGGGCAGGCTGAGCCGGCCATAATATAAATAAATAAATAAATAAATAAATAAATGAATGAATGAATGAATGAATAAAGCAAGCAAGCCATGGAGATAGCTCAGTGGAATAAGTGCCTGGTAAGCACAAGGTCCTGAGTTCAATTTCTGGTACCACAAAGAAAATAAAATTAATTAAATGATTAAATAAACGAACAGTCTAAGACTTAGCCTGTACAAAACCTAGAAATTAAAGAGGAACAGCAACTTTGACTACTGTCATTCTATTTTTCTTTTCTTTTTTTTTGGGATGGGGTCTTGCCATGCAGTTCAGGCCAGCCCTGTGCTCATTTCTGTAGCCTTTAGATTGGTTTCAAGAGGCTGGGGAGGTAGCTCTGTGGCACATGTGCCTGCCTGGCAAGTGCAAGGTCATGAGGTTGAACCCAAGTCCCACAAAAAAAAAAAAAAAAAAAGAATGGTTCCAAACTCGGAACGATCTTCCTGGCTCTTATGATGTACTGGGATTACAGGCGTGCACTACCATGCTCAGTTCCAGGCTGGTGCATCACTCCTGTGATCCAGGGATGGCATGGAAACAGGTCAGAGGACTGAACTCAGGACCTTGTGCTTGCCGGGCAGGTATTTATGTATTTATGCCTCTGAGCAGACCCTAATCCCCTTGCCACCCTTTTTCTTTTTTTTTTTTTTTTTTTCTTTTTGAGACAGGGTCTCACTATTTTTTGACCTATCTCTTTTTCAAAATTGCACAGCAGAAAGAGACTAAATAGCGATCTCTAACTGAAAATTTTAAAAAGACAGTAGACTAAATGTAGGAACACACGCCTGTGATCCCAGCTCCCAGAAAACTGAGGCAGGAGGACTGCAGGGAGTTTCAGGCCAGCCTGAACTACACAGCAAGATCCTGCCTCAAATAACCTAAATAAACAAATAAAACAAAACAAGTTCCTGATGCGATTGGTAGAGGTTTTCTTTACTTAAAATTATCATGATAACATGTTTGGAACCCCAGAACTCTTGGAGCTCAACTCGTGCAGCTTAGTTGAGAGCCTGTCTCAAATTAAAGTATTAAAGCCAGGCGTGGTGGTATACACTTGTAATCCCTGGACTTGGGAGGCTGAGGCAGGTGGACCATTTTGAGTTCAAGACTAGCTGGGCTACAAAGTGAGCACAAGGCCAGCCTGAACTGCATATCGAGACCCTGTGCCAAAGGCAAAAATAGGGGCCCGGCAGGATGGCTCAGTGGTCTAAAGCCCCTGCTTGGGAAAGCTTGGGCGGCTTTAGGGACCGCAGTTCAATCCCTGGCACCACATGCTGCACCAGCCCTGCCCTCGGGGCGGTCTGAGCCAGCCATGAAAATGAGTGAATAAACAAACAAAGGTTCTGAAACAAGAAAAAAAATAAAAATAAAAATAAATAAATTCTTTAAATAAAATAAAGACAGCCGGGCGTGGTGGCTCACGCCTGTAATCCCAGCACTCGGGAGGCTGAGGCAGGAGGATTGGTGGGAGTTCGAGACCAGCCTGGGCTACAAAAGTGAGCTCAAGGCCAGCCTCAACTGCATAGCGAGACCCTGTCTCAAAAAGACAAAAAAATAAATAAATAAATAAATAAAATAAAGACAAAAATAAAATAACAAAATAAAATAAAATAACATAACATAAAATAAAACAGGAAAGGCCAGGGATATAGCTCAGTGGCACAGCACCTGCCTGCTAAGTACAAGGTCCTTGAGTTCAATTCTCCGTACATATATACATACATACATACATACATACAAACATAGGGGGCTAGGGGTGCAGCTCAGTACAAAGACCCTGAATGCTATTCAATCCTCCTTGCTTCGACAGCACATATTCTAAAATTGGATAGATACAGAGAAAATTATCATGCTTCCTATGAAAGCATGACATACAAATTCACGAAACATTCCATATTTAAAAAAGAAAAAGTAGGGCCGGACAAATAGCTCAGCAGATCAAAGTGCTTGCAAGCAGACACAGGGGCCAGGGATTCAATTCCCAGTCCTACAGTGCCAGTCCTGCCCCCAGGGTGTGCTGAGACAGCAATTGAGACCAGGCATGGTGGTGCGAGCCTGTAATCCCAGCTCTTGGGAGGCTGTAAACAGACGGATCACTATGAGTCCGATCTAGTAGTGAGACCCTATAGACCCTTCCCTAAAATACAAGAGAAAAAAAATTTTCACAAAAAAGAAAAAGTATTGACAATTAATTTTAGCATTTACACTGTAGTTTCACCATCTTGGTAGAGATTTTTTAGTAATCATAACATACAAATCTCTAGAAGTTAATACACAAGTGCTTCAAATACTAACCAACTATTTCCTGCTGCCATCTCCTACTGAGCACACTGACAGCTGAGCACACTGACTTTCCAGTGGGTCAGTTTTCTCATCTATGAAGTAGGGATGATAGTAATAGTGTCCCCTTTATAGAGATGCTGTGAGGCTCTCTGAATATCCAGAAGCACTTAGAACAGCCTCCATATCTTCTTTTTTTTTTTTTTTTTTTTTTTTTTTTGGTGGGACCAGGGTTCGAACTCACGACCTTGCACTTGCCCAGCAGGCACTTGTGCCTCGGAGCTATCTCCCCAGCCCCCCTTTTTAAGAGCTGTGCTCCCTCGCAACATACTCCTTTTTTTTTTTTTTTTTGGTGGGACTGGGGTTCGAACTCACGACCTTGCACTTGCCAGGCAGGCACTTGTGCCATGGAGCTATCTTGCCAGTCCCATATCTTCTTTAAAGGTGTCACAGTAACGTACTATGTTTTTAGAAGTGATCAAGTGACTTAGCACCAACTTATTTCCACTGATGTAGTATATAACTCTGGGGGCCGGGAAGATGGCTCAGGGGCACAAGTGCCTGCCTCGCACATGCAAGGTCCTGAATTTGATCCCCAGTTTAAAAAAAAAAAAGAAAGAAAGAAAGAAAGAAAGAACAATAGTATATAACTCATGCCCTTTCACTATGTCATTATAATTAATGAAAACACAATTCCAACATTCAACTTTAACAAATTCCTACTCTACAACTCAAAATATGGAACACACTGTACCAAAGGTTAACAACCCCATAGGATTAATAACATTTATCTTTTTGGAGTATCAACCCAAAAGGTAATATTGTTCTTGATAGCCGGGCGTGGAGGCGCACGCCTGTAATCCCAGCACTCGGGAGGCTGAGGCAGGAGGATCAGTGCGAGTTTGAGAGCAGCCTGAGCTACAAAAGGGAGCTCAAGGCCAGCCTCAACTGCATAACGAGACCCTGTCTCAAAAAGACAAAAATAATAATAATAATAATAATAATTGTTCTTGATGTCATGATGCAGGCCTGTGATCTCAGCACTCTAGTAAGTGAAGGCAAGAAAATCTCAAGCCCAGTCTGGGCAACTTAGCAAAACCGTGTCTCAAAGTAAAACACAAAAAAAGGACCAGCAATGTACCCCAGTACAAAGGCCCTGGGTTCAATCCCTAGTGCAAAAAAAAAAAAAGAGAGAGAGAAAGAGAGAGAGAAGAGAAAAAAAAAAAACATGTATCATGCACAGGTACAAACTCTCCATGATGAATGTGAACATTATATACTAATAAAATCTGATTATAATCAAAAAGAAAAAAAGGGGAAAACTGAGCTGGGCTGGGTGTCACAGACAATGTGGGGTACCAAGTACAGGACTTTGAGGGCTGAGGAGATAGCTCCATGGCACAAGTGCCTGCCTGGCAAGTGCAAGGTCATGAGTTCGAACCCCAGTCCTGAAAAAAAAAAAAAAAAATGCAGGGCTTTGCCCATACTAGGGCAAGCCCTCTGCCAAGCTACACCCTCAGAGGACACTGGAAAAAAATTATATGGATGAACAAGATTAAGCATTAATTTATTTTAAAAAGGAGATGGCTAAACATGACAAAAATAATTGATAAAGAAAAGAAACTAGTGACATAGATCAGTAATACCATGCTTGCCAAGCTTCAATTCCTGGTATAAAAAAACCAGGAGCGTAGAGAAATGCTCAAGCCTAAGGGCAACCCAGGGCTCCTCATATTCCAGCAGGCAGTTACAGTCTTTGTCCTGCAAAATGAGACTTTCCCAGAGCCCCAGCCTTATACCTGCAGCGCATTCACAACTCGGATTGGATGTTCCTCTCCCAGCGCCTGAATGCAGTGTTGAAATAAGCAATTAATGTTGTCCTTGATCTTCATTAACTCTTCACCGTCAAGAGACTCCAGCTTGCCTTCCAGGTAGTCTAAATTCACCTGCCAACAAGACAGTGAGGCCTGAGCGTACTTTTCCTACAGTCCTGGAACCCAGGCTGTGGCTTGCAATCCTCTAACCAGAAAACACACAGGCACTACCACATCTCACCTTCATGAGGAAGAGCTCTTCCCAGAACCGAGGACTGCATTTACTGGGGTCTTCTGTCTGAAATCAACGAGAGAGAAGGAAGAACAATACACACAGTCAAATTTCAAAATTCATTTTGAAAATGTTTGGTTATCTGAAACCTCAGGATGTGGGGAAGGGGCTGTTTTTTACTAGAGGACATTGTGCACAAGTATGTATTTCCTGCCTCAAAAGTTAAATAATGAGCCAGGCGTGGTGGCGCACACCTGTGATCCCAGCACTGGGGAGGCTGAGGCAGGAGGATAGGTGTGAGTTCGGCTACAAAAGTGAGCTCAAGGCCAGCCTGAACTGCATAGCAAGACCCTGTCTCAAAAAAAGACAAAAAAAAAAAAACAAAGTTAAATAATAAGCGAGCCATCATGAAATGCAAATGAAAACATCACTTAGATATCATCTCACCCCAGAAAGAAAGGCTACCATAAAGAAATCAATCAACAACAAATGTTGGAAAGGCTGTGGGGAAAAAGGAACCCTTCTCCACTGCTGGTGGCAATGCAGACTGGTGCAACCATTATGGAGAGCAGTGTAGAGACTCCTTAAAAAACTAGGACTGGAAATCTCATTCCCTTACTGGGAATTCTCCCAGAAGAACTGAAAATAACAGATCATAGTGATGTTTGCCACCTATGTTCATAGCAGCACAATTTGTGATACTCAAATCTTGAAAACAACCAAAATGCCCATTACCTGAAGAATGGTTGAAAAAGATGTCATATTTTTATACAGTGGAATATTATGCAGCCACAAAAAATGCTACACTAAAAGCCTTCATATATAAGTGGATATATCTTGAATATACACTCATAAGTGAAATAAACCAGACCTACATGTGTAAATATCATATGGTCTCCCTAGTGTAAGAACTCGAAAGAAGAAATAAAAATGGAAAGGTATAACACAGCTAAGTGGAAGTCAAGAACATAAGGATCAAGCCAGGTGTGGTGTCTCACATCTATAATCCCAGCACTTGGGAGGCTGAAGGAGGAGGATCAGAGTGAGTTCAAGACTAGACTACAAAAGTGAAGGCCAGCCTGAAATGCAGAGTGAGACCCCATCTCAAGAAAAAAAAAAAAGAACATAAGGATTAAACAATGAAGACGCAGCAAGCAGAAAAGTAGAAAAGTTAGAGAACATGGCAGGGGCAAAACTATGCACATCTCTACACAGGATCAATTAGACAATGGCCCTAAGAATCTCTACCAGGTCTCTGACACTGAAGACAGCAATGTGTGACACTAAAACCAAGCTTGGAATGCCTGTCACTCTGGTGTTTTAGATGTGTGCTGTTTCTAATGTTATTTCAATTATTGCTATACACTCTCTCAAGGAAAGGTTTTAAAAAAATAAATAAAGGGTAATAAAAGAAAGTAAGAGAGGGCCTGGCGGGATGGCTCAGTGGTCTAAAGTGCCTGCCTGGGAAAGCTGGGGCGGCTTCAGGGACTGCGGTTTGATCCCTGGCACCACATGCTGCGCAAACCCTGCCCTTGGGGCAGGCTGAGCTGGCCATAAAAATGAGTGAATAGGCAAACAAAGGTTCTGAAACAAGAAAAAATAAATAAATAAAATAAAAAATTCTTTAAAAAAAAAAGAAAGTGGGCCCGGCGGGATGGCTCAGTGGTCTAAAGCACCTGCTTGGGGAACCTTGGGCAGCTTCAGGGACCGCGGTTCGATCCCCGGCACCACATGCTGTGCCAGCCCTGCCCTTGGGTTGGGCTGAGCCGGCCATAAAAATGAGTGAATAAACAAAGGTTCTGAAACAGGAAAATAAATAAATAAATAAAATTTATTTTTAAAAAAAAACAAAGTAAGAGGGCCCAGTAGGATGGCTCAGTGGTCTAAAGCACCTGCTAGGAAAGCTTAGGCGGCTGCAGGGACCTCGGTTCGATCCCTGGCACCACATGCTGCGCCAGCCCTGCCCTCAGGACAGGCTGAGCCAGCCATAAAAATAAATAAACAAACAAACAAAAGTTCTGAAACAAGAAAAAAAAAATTGTTTTTAATTAAAAATTTAAAAAATGTTTAAAAAAAAAAAAAAAGAGAGGGGCC
>PVJA010046084.1:0-15327 GCA_004027025.1 Myocastor coypus | reverse complement strand
GGCACACTGCAATTGCAAAACCTTTGACTGTGTATGTATCTGCTTCCTCTTAGTCCAAAGAGAAGTATATTCTTTCCTTTTTTTTTCTTTCTTTTTTCTATGCAACATCATTAGGGAGGTGGGTCATGCGCATACACTGCACTCTATAGAATATTGTGAGGACAATATGCAATATGTCAACTTCCAAAAAAGAGAAGGGGGAAAAGAAAAAAAAAAGTAATGTGGATTTAGAAAGGTTAATGTTTAATTGTTTGATCAATCTTATATACCTATATGTATTAATCTAAACTGATCTGATGATGAAAATATGTAATATAACCATTTTTAAATTTAAACAATAAAATAATTGAAAAAAAAATAAATTCAATAAATATCTAATGTGTATGAAGTTTGGGCTGTGTTCTGCATGCTACATGCTTTTCAAAACATTGCATCATTTAATTTGATCATTGAAGTATTTTGCTTAAATCATTTTACTGGTGAAGAAATGAAATTCAGAAATACAACTTCTTTATGTTTGTATAGCTTAGTAGGAATACAGAGATTCAACTCCATAAACTCCAAGCCCAGCACACTTCCCACAAGCCCATGTGTTCCCAACTCAAAATATAGGATGTTCAAGGGATAGTAAGTATGGCAAAGAGATTTGAGTAATTCGGAAAAAAGGTCCAGAGTTATCCAATAAAATTTTGCAGATGCAAGACACTCACTGGGTAGGACTTAGATGGTAGAAAAGTAAGTTAAAAGCAGGGGGGGACAGAGATCAACTGCTGTAAAAGCCCAGAGGCCAAAACGAGACATGTCCACACAGAAGAGGCCAAAATCTCAAAGGGGGCAGAAAGTTAGGCCGGGAGCTACTTGGTGCCATGCAAAGAGAAAGAAAGCTCATGGAAACCATTCATAAAGCTTCTTTCCTTAGTAAAACTTCAGTCACGTCCTGTGAGCCTTCTTCTCAGCTGGGCCTTTTTGACATGGGCCTATAAGAATTGAAGACTCTCAGGATGAATCATTGTATCTCCTCCCCACACTAAGCTTCTGCCAAACTCAGACCACATCCTCAACACAGTGTCATTCTTTTACAATGCCTACCTGAGAAGGCACAAAGCCATCAAAAGGATCTACTGTTGGTTTCAACCAAAAGTTGACTTAGAGGCACCAACATTCACCTCTTAGACTACTTAGTTGGAAAACTTGTCATTGTAAATGCTTTCTAAGTCTCTTTAAGAGGTGTCTTCTACAGCCCAGAGATTTCTTTCTCAAAGACCTGGGAGCCATATAGTCGAAATGTCATCATCAAGAATGGGAGCACCTATTAGTCAGTGTCTTTGAAAAACTTAACTCAGATAAATATCAGTTACTGAACCCCAGCACCTCATGCCTTGGTGAGCACCCTCACCCAGCAACACCCTTCATTACTTCTCGTTTTACACAACAACATTTAAAATATCTCCTGGCTATGCTCTCAGTGAATTTGAGTCAGTTTGTGTGCGTCACTCTTCCCTATTGCTGTAACTCAAATGAAATCTGCCTTTCCATCTTGAACAAACATCAACTATGCTTCCCTTGGACAATATTGTGTAGGAGAGTGACAGCAATGCCCGCGTTCAGCAAAGTGACAGGAACTAGAATGAGTCTCTCTCCTTGAAAATCCTTCAGTGGATTCTTAAACCGTCCAAGTTAAAATAATAATAATAATAATAATAATAATAATATTAATAATGGAGTATGCATCCAAGGTCCTCCAGGCCCTGGTTCACACCCACATGTCCAGCTTTAACTTTACCATTCCCTAACAAATAGCAGTGCTTCTTTCTACTGTAAATTATTCATTATTGAGCCCTTTAAGAAACTATTTTTACTTCTTACATTCATAATTTTTAAAAGATAGTTAACTTTTTTGGAGTAGTAGGAAAATTACAGTGTGTATTGGGCACTGAAGGTGTGTAAGCTCCTCTTAAGAAATTTACATTCATTAACACCACCAACCTTCCTTGTAATCTGATAAGCCGCACCGTCGTCTTCCACGGATGAGGCAACTATTAAGTTTAGGTAATTTGCCTCAAGTCATTCAGAAAGTGGCAAAGCCAGAATTTAAACCACGTAATCAGGGTCCACACATATATACTGCCTTCACTCAAAGCCAAATATGCTGTACCATTTCTCCTGCCCAAGGTGACTCGCTTCCCAAGTTGTTTCCATAGCAAAATTCTAAATGGAATTCCAAAGCTCAGCTCAAGACTTCACCACCTGACATAGTCCACATTGCCCTCATCTCCGCTCTGATACCATTCTATGTTCGCAATAGTTACAGCCCTGGTCAGAGGGCAGAGTTAGTGATTCATATCCTCATATGTCTCTCTCACCTTAACAACACAGCATCTGGTTCTTATTGGTACCAAGCCCATCATGTCCTATATAGTACAGATTCAGTTAAAGCCTGTAAGATTAAAAAAAAAAAAAAAAAAAAAGAAAGAAAGATAGAGACTAAGTTAAGCAACTAGGAAATGTTGTGATCAGAAGGACTTGGTTTAGCATTGGTAATGAAAAAGAAAGAAACAGCTTAGCAGAAAAAGCTACAAACCTAGTGATTTGTTGCACAGGATTACAAAGAAGTAAAGCTAATCGATGCATGCAGCTTCTTCTGTGGACGTACCATTGTAGTGCCAAGCCCAGGGACACACATGTTTTCATTGTGGCAACTGGGAGAGGAGGCTACTGAGAGGAACAGGCACTTCCTCCTGGAGAAGTTGTTTGTTTGGGAACAGGGATTGAAAAGAAGACTTGTATGTACAAACGGATGACTTAAAAATCTTCAAGATGAAGACATCTGCATGTTCTGTTTTGATCTGATTTTTTTTGTTTGTTTGTTTCCTTTACTCAACAAAAGGAAAGATATGTATTTGTCAATCACAGAAGAAAAGCTCATTTCAACGGAGTATTTCCCGTAGGCGGTAACGCGAGAGGGTGGTTTGGAATGAGCCCTGGCTTGGTAGCTGCATAATCAAGATTGCAGTATTATTAATGTTCCAAAATTCTCAGCATAAAACCTGAATTGTTTGCTGTTTTGCATGAATTTACATGCCAAATTAAGGGAGTTTTAACCCATGTAGGAAGGGGAGGAAAAAAGAAATTAATACAGTCTGTATAATGACATTCAGGTCCAAATTAAGAGGTTCTTATGCATATCCTATGCAGAATAGTTTAGTAAATTCATCAACCTAATCAAGTCCCAGGTGAAGGAAGCTGCAGGCTGTGATATGCTGGTAAAGTTCTGATTTATGGAGCTGGCCACTTTCCTGAGTGAAAATACTGTCACCATGGACAACCTAAAGCCATCTATCTGGCATCACTGAATACACTGGTTGGAAAGGGATGTGTACATTTGGCTCTCATGAGCTGTTATATTCCAGTTCCAACGTACCTCTGGTTTTCTTGGAAGATGAAAACTTCTGACACCTCACTTATTGAGCTTCTAGTTGTAAGCACTTATTCCAAGATGGAGCCTTGTACTGGTGAAAGGATGCTCAGAAACTGTAAGAAGCAACAGTGAGCCATCTATGGCCTGTTTCTGGATTTATGCCATGCCTTGAGGAGACACAAGGCTCAGAAATAAGGACAAGCATTGATCTTCCCTGATGGATGAGCATGAGTAGAAGGACTGAATGCGTCTACTCTTGGAGCTAGGTACAGGACAAAGAAGGGGTACAGTCACAGGTCACATAAGGAAAGATAGCAAAGGCCTGGTGACCCTGGAATTATCTGCTTACATCTACTGCTCCTAGACTTGCAATCCCCAAGAGCAGCAACCCTGCCTTATCCAGCACAGTGTCATCATTAGTCCCCTGACCCATAGCAGGCTCCAGTTAATCCTCCAGGACCTTTGTTCTGCTTACCAGCACCCTTGTTCTGCTTACCAGGTACACTGCAAGACTAATACAACAGTAGGTGGAAAACATTTTGAAAAATGAAAGAATTAAACAGATGTTGGTTACTATCCTTATCACTGGTAATACTGTTATTATATCCCAGGATGTTCTACTAGAAACTAATTATTAAGGCAGTATGAGTATTTCCTACTCAGGGATATTGACAATAGCCTCTTTTAGGCATAGAACTCTTCTGATGGTCTGGTAAGTGCCTTCAAGTGCTGCCTTCTAAATTATTGTCACAACACGACAGACAAGCAACCTCAGAATGCATAAAGCACCCCTCTCACTAGGAAAACCAGAAACGTCATGATAGTGTTCCTAAGATCCATATCCTGGTACTCATTCTACATGTGGCACAAGTTTCTTGTTAAATTTTTCTGCTTATACTATTGTTAACTATTTTTTAAAGATTTTACTGAATGTACTCATGTTCTACTATAGCTATTTTATCAAGCAGCACTTTTACTTATTGGCCTGACATTCTTGCCTTACCTTAGAGATTTCCAAAAGCCGATGGATATCCAGAGGATCAGAGGCATTTGGGAAAGTTTTATGTACTCTACATGTTACCCAGAAATGCTAACAGGCCTGTCACATAATGTGACCTCTTCCTCCCTCCAGGCTGAGAGCCACTCACATGTATTCCCTCACATAGGTTGGGATAGGAAAAAGAAAAATTTGGGAGCCTCTGCTCTGAAATAGCTTGAAGTTTTTAGAGAATCAAGCTGTATGTACAGTTGAGTGTCAGAGCTAGAGACGTCTCTAAAAGACGCAGTGCCTTATCTAACCTCACCACTGAGAAGCGCTGTGACAGAGGTCAGGCAGGCAGCCCCCTGGGTCAGATGAAGGCAGAGCTGAGAACTCTGATCCCTGGCTTCTCTGGCCAGTGACCCTCCACCTCTCAGTGCCCTAGCTCCTCCCTGATGGCTTTTACCATGGCATCAGTGCTAATTGCCAGGGTCAGATACTGAAAATGATATTTTGTCGGTTAGTACCAACTGAGCTGGTGCCTAGTCTGTTTGCATACTTGTCATGTTAGTAATTTTAATATTTGATATTAATGTCATTACCTTTATGATTCTCATCTCCATCTAATTTTCTTTTTTATGTATTTGGCACAAGCTCCACAGGGTCTCACTACATAGATCAGACTCAGTGATTCTCCTGTTTTCAGCCTTTCAAGGGCTGGGATTCCAGGCACCTTACCGTGCCCAGTCTCAATGGCTGTCTCAGTGCGCCCTGGGCACATCGCCGGCACGGCATGCCTGAGTCAAGCTGCAGTTGCTGCACTCTCCATCTTATTTTCTATTTCCACAATAATGTTTGTATCACCTTCTTACAAGCCCCAAACTTTTATCTTTATTCAGGGATAGCAAGCATATTTTAAGAACAATATTAAGTTTGTCATCTATGCTACAAAACAAATGACCTCATCTCTTAGCAGCTCAAAAATATTAAGCATTGTTATCCCATCATCTCTGGATTGAGAACTCAGGCATGCCCTGAACTGTTGGAGGAAATTGTGGCTCTCATCAAAAGTTTATTTCCCAGCTCACCAGCAAGGCTGCTCCAGGCTTCCATTCCTCACCACACAAGCATCTCTACAAACATTTGAGGGTCCTCAGATCATTGATGATCAGAGACAGTCAGCGTGACAAAGGGAACCTGAGATGAGAGCTGTAATCTTTCCAACCTAATCTTGGATGTGATGTTGTAAATGAGAAACACGCATCAAGTTTGCTATAGTTGACTTATGTGAGACTCAGGTGCAGTTCAGAGCAAAGGGAAGGGAGTACACAAAAGGGGAGGGAGGAGTTGGGCTGAGGAGATAGCTAGGTGGTCTAAGCCTTACCTGCCTGGCAAGCACAGGGAGCCAAGTTCCATCTGGGCACCGCATGCTGTGATGCCCCCCCCCCCCCAGGAACACACCTGTAATCCCTGCTCTGGGGAGGCTGAGGCAGGAGGATCACTACAAGTCTGAACTGCATAATGAGATCTCATATCAATAACAACAACAACAACAAAAATTCTTAAAGAAAAATAAAAAAGAGGGGTCACTGGGGTCACTCTGGAGATGCCCTGCCACAGGGATTTTAAATAGGCAATGGTGGGCCATGTATCAAGGGAGTCACCCCATTCTTATCTAGGAGGAAGTGGTAGTATCTGAATGATGGTGAAAGAGTGAAAGCTAAGCAGAAGTTGGCAGGCTGTTAGGCCAGGCAGAGGTAGACACAGGGACACTCACTCGAGGGAGCCAGAGAGCTGTTTGGGGAAGGGATCATCCGCACAAAAGAGAAGCCTAGCTTAGCATTCCTAAGGACCAAAAGGATAGCAGGAGGCCGAGAAGTGCAAAACGTAAAGTTGACTGGGCAGGCAAGCCAAAGAACAGGTCCCAACCTCACCCACTAACTTTTTGTTTCCATAGACAGTTGTCACTGTTCTATCATTTACATACACATAGGCCATTGAAAGATGTGTCACCCAAGATGGTTTTGACTATACATAAAATGTTCTCAATTCAAATTGACTTAGCAGGTAAAAAAAATACTTTAGTTCATATAGAACTACAACGCCTTTTTAGTTGACAGAGTCCATAGCCCAAAGGGAGTTTTTTAGGACTTATCTGCTCTGTCACTGACAGTGTTGGCTTCAGTTCACAGCATCCTACCCATTATAACAATGTGTCCTGAGAAGAGAGAGATGCTCTCTTCCTGTCTTTCTGACAGAAAATCTCTGGATTTTCTCCCCTCAGTTCTCTGAGGCCATGAATAGTACATGGGATTAGTACTCCTGAGTGAGGTTGGTCAACTGGGATGGACTGAGGGCAGATCAGCCCCACACGTGTCCAAACAGGCAGCATCATAGGACACTAGATGAGCTGAGAACACCTGTGGCTGGTTTGTGCTCTACCTTTCATGACTTGGACTTTAATCATCTGCAGATCAAGTAGGATCATCCACATGAAATCTGCTTATGAACATGGGTGATATAAACATATATTACCGTGGTATGATGTTTTCAGTTCATTTGGAAAAAATACCCCAGGGGAGGAATAGCTGGGTTAAGTGGAACCTCCAATGAATGACCCTTCTGAGGAACCTCCACACTGATTGCCATAGTGGTTATATGAGTCTATACTCCCATGGTTGTATGAGTCTATACTCCCACCAACAGTGGAGAAGTGTTCCTTCTTTTGCCACAGTACCGCCAGCATTTGTTATTGGTTGATTTCTTGATGATAGTCATTCTTTTTGGGGGCTGAGATAGAATCTCAATGTTGTTTTAATTTGCATGTGCACTCATGTTTATAGCAGTGCAATTTGTCATAGCTAAATCTCGGAAACAACCCAAATGACCATCAGTTGAGAAATGGATAAAGAAGATGTAATATTCTTGCACAATGCAGTATTACTCATCTATTAAAAAAAAGTATTAACTTGAGGCTTTTAGAGGTAAAGGGATACATCTACAGCCCATCCTGTTCAGTGAAGTAAATCAGACCCACATAAGCAAACATCATATTGTCTTGGTAGGAACCTAAAAAAAGTGAATAAATCTGATAGGTACAATAGGTACTGTGAAAAAGGAATGAATCTGTTCAAAGGGAAGGACACACTGAGATGGGAAGAAGGACAGGAGTGGGGGAGAGATGTATCTGCGTATGTAGGATGCTTTGGATAATTGTACTGCTAATTTCTGCTGGTCTGTAGAAAACAGCAGTCAATGCTTAAATTGTTTTTCTCTTCTTTTTGATTTCTTATAACTTTTTCTCCAATTTTGCATGCATATGTATGGTGATGTCAACACCATGCAACGCAACAAACATTGTCACATTCATATTACAGTGAAATTTTGTATAACCTAATGTTTATTTTATTGTAATTTTGTATGTCTTTTAAAAAGAAAAGAAGGAAAAAAGAGCAGTTAATGCTCAGATTTTTCTCTCCCCTTTTCTGTTTTTTATAATTTTTGACCAATTTTGCATGCTTAAATCTGATAATCTGAGTATTTGAAGACAACAATATGAGATATAACAACCATTGTTGAATTCTCATTTCTTTAGTAAAATTCTGTATCATTTCTAATTGTTTTACTATTGTTTTATTCTCTTAAATTTTTTTTAAAATATCACTCCTGTCAAAAAAATTGAAAACTGCATCTCAAAAATTTATTTCTTTTGATTCAGGGTCTTGTTGTGCAGTTCGGACTCATAATGATCCTCTGGTCTCAGCCTCCCTAGTGCTGGGATTGCAGGCACACATCACCACGCCTGGGGCTAACATGGCACAACCAGGGTTTCAGGACCAGCAGGGCATGTGGTACTGGGGATCAAACCTGGGTCCTTATGCTTGCCAGGCAGGCACTTAGGCTGCCAAGTTATCTCTCCAGCCCAAATACTGTTTTTGAAGGCAGTTTTTTTTCCCCTTATATCATTTGGAGTCTTTCATGGAAAGCCTTTCCTAAGAAACTCCTTGCAGAATTAAGGTTGGATGAAAACATATTCTTTGGAGAATGCATCCATCTTCCTTTCTGAAAGCAAGAGTTGTGCAATGGAAAATGTTTCCCTTATGTGATGGTGCTGAGAGAGAGAGACACCAAACTCTATTGATAAGTGAATCATGGGAGGAACCCACTCAGGATGCCCTCCTGTCCCTCTCTTGGACTGGAGCTTTCTTTCCCTCAATAAATATGTTCTGCTCATTTTGAAAAAGTGAATCATGGAATACCTTTAGTAATTGTAATTATTGGTGATGATTTCCTATGTGGTTTTGTTGTTTTTTTTGTTTTGTTTTGTTTTGTTTTTGTTTTTTTTGTCTTTTTGAGACAGGGTCTCAATGTTCAGTTCAGGCTGGCCTTGAGCTCACTTTGGTAGCCCAGGCTAGTGTTGAACTCACATCAATCCTCCTGCCTCAGCCTCCCAAGTGCTGGGATTACAGTGGTTTTGTTTTAGAGATAGGGTCCCATATTGTAGTCCAGATGGGCCTTAAATTCACTATGTAACCAGGCTGAGCCCTCCCTGAGCCCTCTCCATGACCTCTGCTCCAGTACTGGGATTACAGGTATGCATCATCACACCCAACCTCTATATGTTTCTAAAGCTTCATTTTTTATTTTCCATATCTCTGCCACCCAGGTATCAACTGAAGCCTTTGAGCTTCTCTGGCTTAACATTCTCTTTTTCTCCCCTGACATCACAAGCTTGTTTCCACCACTGGTTGCTGCCAGAGCCCACAGTAATAATCACTGGAGTAAATTTATATTGCTGCAAATTGCTGCAGGAGGACAGAGGCACAAGGAAAGCTCAACCAGAGCAACCTACACTATTAGGAATTTAACCCAGCTGGGTGGTCGATTCCTTTGTTTATCCCCTTATCTTCTTCCCGTCTCATAAGAAGCAACACAAATTTCTCTTGCTGGCGTGTGTGTGGCAGCTTGGGGACCATCTCTGGTTATTTCAGCATGCCTTTGGGACTTCTCTTTCCACACTAGGCAGCCTGTCAACGTGCTATAAACACAGCTTGCCCTAAGAGGAATACCGACAAGTAAAATTTCCTCTACTGTCTCACATATATTTGGCTGAATAATCTAGTATGAATATCTTTTTTGAGCTATTAAAAACCATTTTTAGAAAAATTACCTTCTTAATAAATTTAATAAAACATTTAAATGGCATAAAAGACATGATCGGCTATAAAAATAAAATGCCTGGCATAAGGAAAGGTATACTTGACTAAAGGTCTGCAGTCAACGGCTATATGCATCCTTTTTTTCCTAACCTTATCCTCCACCCAAGTGCCTACAACCAGGACGAGAAGTATCATAAAGTATTAGACGTTCTGAATACAAAACACATTTTTCCAGTATTTAGCAATGGAGACTGTAATAAACAACTTGATCAAATGACGAGATTGAAGTCCACACGAGACACTTAACTCAGTTTGCTGCTCTACAGAATTACAGGCAAGGCAGAGCTTCATCATGATATTGAATGGTATATGATCCCACCATGGCAGCAAGAGAGTCTTTTTTTAAAGATGCTGAAAAGGATACCTGCCCCCAAACAATATTCCTGAATTATTCATTTGGCCACAATGCAGTTAGAAACCGATCCCCACAGGTCTCCTTTCCCTTGTGTTCTAACCACCTTTCAATGTTTCTTTAGGGAGCTCAGCTCAAGTCACTGCTATTCAAAAACCTTTCCTGGAACCCAGCATGAGTATGCAAAGCCATCAATAATTCATTTTTTTTCCACTTTGGGTGGCGATGATGTTACTGTATCAGCACAAAAATGATCCAGATGGATAAAGCAAGCAATAAAGGAGCTACCTTAGATGTCCCTGATGCATTTTCTCCCTAGTCTAGTAGCCTTTGGTTCATGTGTCCTTTGAAGAAGGCAAACACTCCTCTGTTATTGAGTTAGTACAGTAGCGTAGATGTTTACGCCACCATTTTCAAAAGAGTAGAAAAAAGGTCTAAATAAGAAAATAATTTGTATCTAATTTCAAAATTGCCATAGGCTGAGACAGAAATCATGTTTTCTACCTCATTTTGAAAGTCGTGAGTTGCACTGTGGAGAAACCAACAAATAGAACAAACTAAGCCAACATTGGCACGCACATCACAGTTTGTCATGGCTCCCTCTGTCCTACCATTACTAAGCACTACTGTATGTAAAGATTTTTTTAATCTCCATTTTGTAGATAAAATGAAGGTTAAGAGAGGTGAATTTACTTGACTAAGATTGTCGGGCTATTAAGTGGTGAAGCCAAGACTCAAATCGAGATCTCTGACTCAAAGTCAAGTTCTTCCGTTGCTGTTTCTGACTAGTGGTTGATAAGAGGGAAATTTAACCTGGCTTCCAATCATACAAGAATGCAGAGTGCTTCCTATTGTTGTATAGGATAAGAAGAAGATGGAAAATAACTCACTCAAATCATTAAAGTTTAAAGCTCAACTGGCAAACACGAAAACAACCTCCATGAAAGATCTGTTTCTATTTGAAAATAAACAATTTATTTGCATTCCATTGTCATGCAGCTCTGAGCTTCTTATCTACTCAGAAGTGTCAGGACTCCAGGAAGCAAGGCTCTTTCTAAGGCTGGAAGAAGTGTAAGTCAGGTGTGAGTGTGCTTTAGTCAGATAACAATTTCAACAGAAACACACCATAAAAATGTAAATATCAATTATGTCAGCAATTGCTATTCAGCATGATTTGCTATTCTAGAAAGTTAAAGAGCAGGCAAGTTTATAACACTGAGACTGTTACAGTCTCAAAGAAAGGGGAGTACCCATGTGCTGGGCCTTGCAGGATTGACTAATAACTACAGAGCTTTGCTACAATCCAGGAGCTGGTCATGAGACATAGTTAGGAAGGGCAGGCCGTACTTACTCTAAGGTCAAGGATAGTGATGCTCACAGCTACCTACTGGTCATCTCCTAGCCAGACCTGTTCCTAGACACTGAAGATGACCTATGTTGAGTCACCCAGTATTACCAGGAATCACCCCAATTAGCAGTTGTGAAACCTAAATCTCAGAGAGGTTGGCTCCTCCCACTTCCTAGCTGGTAAGGAGCCAGACGGGGAATTTCAACTGTCAGCCTGGCCTCTTCCTCACCACACTGCCCCAGCAAGGTAAGGTAAGATTGGGCTGCTCTCATAAACAACACGCAGACTGTGAAGTTCAAAGAGAAAAGCAAAGCAGTAAGGAGGAGAGAAAGGAGACAAAAAAAATCTCCTGCACTGCTATTTCTTTCCTGCTTTGCTACACTCTCAGCCACAAGTCAAGGTCTCTCTCTGTCCTAACCTGCCCTTCGCCACAGTCCTACCATGAGGTAAGAGCAGGGGCCCTTGTTCTGGTCCCCACTAAGAGTCATGACTCAAGACTGGCCAGAAAAACTGTGACTTGTCCAGGGTCATAGCGTGGTGGTTTTCCATGGATTGCCTTGGAAGTTATCCCTAAGACCTCTGCAGTTCAGCCAGTTAAGCTTCCATGCACATGTGGAATGGATTATCTTTCAAATCATAACAGTGCCCAAGCTGTCCTCAAATAAAAAGCTTGAAAAACTACCCAAATTAGGAAACCAATGTGGGCACAATAGAATGGGCCTTCAACCTTTCCCACACGCTGCTAGCATTTTTCTCCTCTTGCCCGGTACTGTCATGTAAGCATCTGGGTGATAACACACAGACTTCTCCACCAGACAACCTCTGTTTCTGGAGAACTTGTACTAGTTTAGTGGGCCGGCGCAGCACGCTGGGAACTGAGCCCAGAATGTCACTCTTCCCAAGGACACCTCATACACCTGCAGCTTCAATCTTGAGCTCAAGACTGACCTCAGTATTTGACTATGTGTTCAAACCCCAAGTCCCACCCTAGTTCCCAAATGATCTTCCAAGTCTAGGGCATCTTTTCAGTGATAATTATCCAAGACAATAGTGATAACATGTTCATTATCTCCTTTCTCAGAAAGAAACTGTAGGAGACAAGAACTATTATTTTAATTTTCCAGTTAAGGGAAACAAGACCGAGAAGGATTACATAACTCACCAAAGATCTCATAGTTAGTACACTGCCAGATTTTGTATTGCAACCATTACCTCTGGCTGATATACAGACTCTGTCTCCTCTCATCAGTCCAGGTGTTTAAACTTGCAAGCAGGGCCTGGCAGGATGGCTCAGAGGTCTAAAGTGCCTGCTTAGGAAAGCTTGGGCAGCTGCAGGGACCACGGTTCGAACCCCCAGCACCACATGCTGTGCCAGCCCTGCCCTCAGGGCAGGCTGAGCCGGCCAAAAAGATAAATAAACAAAAGTTCTGAAACAAGAAAAAATAAATAAATAAATAAATAAACTTGCAAGCAATTTCAAAATTATCAAACATTAGAGATAATATCAATAGTTCAAAGTACACTGACATGCCTTGCTCAGATATACCTACTGGTAATATTTACACTACCTGCTCTACCATTTGCACATATTCCTTCATCTCTATCCACATGTAGACACATTTCATACTATATGATGTCCAAGTTATATCATATAAAATATTTTTCCTGTATCATATGAAAGTTGAGTGCATTGTGCCATTTTGCCTTTAAGTAATTTTTTTTTTTCATTTTTTCTTTTTCTTGTTACAGAACCTTTGTTTGTTTATTCACTCATTTTTATGGCCGGCTCAGCCTACCGCAAGGGCAGGGCTGGCGCAGCATGTGGTGCCGGGGATCGAACTGCGGTCCCTGAAGCTGCCCAAGCTTTCCCAAACAGGCGCTTTAGACCACTGAACCATCCCGCCGGGCCCCGCCTTTAAGTAATTTAATGTGTATTTTCTAAAAAGATATCCTTTTATATAATTTCAACACAGTGTCCTAATTTAGCGTATAACTGACATTAAATAATTTAACATTAAAATAAAATTTTAATTTAATCTAAATTCATATTCTAGTATTTTCAATTTATCTTAAATGGCTTTTAGACCATTTGAATTTCTCAAGTACAAGATTCAGCCCACTTATCTACATGCATAAGATTGAATCTAGACCTTGCATGATCATATATGAACTAAAAATGAAAATGGATTAAAGATCTGATAAAATAGAGACACTTAATAGATAAATGGATGCAACTAGATACTGCATTGGCAAGAGAAAGAACTCAGACCCACAAAGAATAAATAAAATCTGAAAGGTAGAAGACACACTGTGAAAGGGAAAGAGTTTGTTAAATAGGAAGTAAAAACTGGGGTGAAAAAAAAAAAGAAAAAAGGAACATAGTTTCTTACTCCTTTCTTCTAATAGAAAATACATAATTTGAGGTTTGTCTGAAGTTTCCACTTGATTATATTTTGCATATGCATTGCTAACCAGAATACCCCATAAAAGACATTATGTTCTGTTCATAGTATCACATTTTGAATATATATAATATTTATTTTCTTCTCAATGGTCATCTTACTTTCTTTACCTATTCAAGGTTTCACCTGATTTCTAGATTATTTCCACATAATTACTTACTTAAAACTATTAAGTAGCATGTGGGGGTGTAGTTTATGAATGTGAAAGTACCATGATCGTCATCAAAATTCTCCCCTTTACCCCTGGCATGGTGGCACACATCTAGAATCCCAGCACTCAGGAGGCTGAGGCAGAAGGCCTGCCATGCACTGAGGCCAGCCTCAGCTACATAGTGATCTCAAAGTCAGCCTGAACTAAATAGTAAAACCCTGTCTCAAAAAAGTCCCAACTCCCCCATTAATATATATTGATTATGATTTTTGCCCAAAGTGTTGATGCAACATGGGATAGAAATAATGGTCTTTTCCCACAATGACCCCTTCCCATCACTAATCACCATTTGGCCTTCTACAGTAAGAGCCTCTCTTTCCTTTCATTTTATTTATGTATTTGGGTTCTACTTACAAGATAAATTAGTACAGAGTCATAGATGACTGTTTTTCTACAGTGGGTTATAGACACACCAACTTTACTTATCTTGACATTAATATTATTCCAATGTTTGGCAAGGAACCATTTCATTTTAGCTATTGTCCTTACAAAACACCCTCATACTTTTTTTTTTTAACACATCCTTATTTTCTGGCATAATATAGTATTCTAGGATTTTCTATGAATTTCTCTGCAGTAGCCCTAAATTTAACTTTTTCTCTGAGGAGACCTTGTTTTAGTAAAATTTGGCTTCAGAGGCCAAGAGCTGAACTGTAGGTATATTAATTACTACTTTGGTGCTTTTGTTTTATGTCTTTCCAGAAGACAGAGCTAGAGAAAATATATAGCTTGAGTTTCCCCTAGAATTTAGTTTACGCCTACGAAGCATTTCAAGCATTTTGAAGTTATTTGCATGGAACACATCAAATCTTGAGATAGCTATGAATCTACCTATCTGAGGCATATTTCTGTACGAAGAAGTTGATGAAGAAAAGTATAAACATGAAGGCAAAGTTGCTTTCTTTTTTTTCTCAATTTTTTTATTGTTTAAATTTAACAATGGTTATATTACATATTTTCATCATCAGATCAGTTTAGATTAATACATATAGGTATATAAGATTGATCAAACAATTAAACATTAACCTTTCTAAATCCACATTACTTTTTTTTTTTCTTTTCCCCCTTCTCTTTTTTGGAAGTTGACATATTGCATATTGTCCTCACAATATTCTATAGAGTGCAGTGTATGCGCATGACCCACCTCCCTAATGATGTTGCATAGAAAAAAGAAAGAAAAAAAAGGAAAGAATATACTTCTCTTTGGACTAAGAGGAAGCAGATACATATACAGTCAAAGGTTTTGCAATTGCAATGTGCCACCAGTGAAGCTTGTGATGTTGGAGGCTATTGAATCTAAGCCTCCTAAAGCTCATCTCACCAATCTAGCTCTGCGTT
>PVJA010046083.1:0-15300 GCA_004027025.1 Myocastor coypus | reverse complement strand
GTGTGTGTGTGTGTGTGTGTGTGTGCGTGTGTGTGTGTGTGTTTTATTAGAGGGTCTCCCTACATAGGTCTAGTGATCGCCCTGTTTATAGTCTCCCAAGCCCTGGGATTACAGGTGCACACCACCATGCCCAGTCTCAGCATGCCCCAGGGGTGGGGTCAGCATGGCAGGCCCAGGAATTGAACCCTCGGCCCCTGTGCTTGCTTACAGGCGCCTTAATCTACTGAGCTATTTGGCCAGCCCTCTTGCGAGGCAATTTAAAAGTTTTAGTTTGGAGGACAAGGGCTGGGACGTGGAATGGCCTCGGTGGGATCCGGGAGACAGTGGGGAGCTCTGGATTGAGCATGATGGGGAGAGAGCCATCCGGGAAAATGGGAGGTGGCCGAGAGTTGGGCTAAGCAGGTGCAGTGTGGTGATAGAAGGGGGAGCTATCGTGTGTTCTGGGCTTAGAGTGGCCCTGGAAGTCTGCCGCTCACCAGGCAGGTGGGGGAACAGTAGAGGTGGCAAGAGTCAGTTCAGGAGACGATGCCACGAGGGACGGAGAGCACAGGCTCAGCTGGGCCTGAATTCCTGTTCTTTTTGTCCTCGGATTTCTGGTAATGGGAATTAGAACAATGATTTAGCTTCATTGAACTGTAATTTCGGTGATTGTTAAATAAGACACTGTAGATAAGGTGTCCATCCCAAGTGCGTGTGAACTAGGTAAGGAGTGACAGTTCCTTCTGCTGTTTGCTCTTCCTCCTCCTGCTCCCCACCTTCTTCTTTCTGTGTTGTGGGGGTAGTGTGGATTACAACCAGGGCCTAAGTCACTAGCTAGGATAACCGTGAGTTTGTGATCAGCCTGCCCTTGGCCTGTGCAGGGCCGGGACCTAGGCGTGTGTCCCTACCCCTGCTCCAGGATTTGCCCCTTCTTGAATTCGCAGGTGAGGAATTCACAGGTGGGTGCATCCCCACAGCTGCTCCAGCCGCAAGCCATCAGACAAAATCAAGGAGGGTGATTTCATCCAACCTGCCCGACTGACAGTGTGGTCAAGGAAGGTGAACAGAGAAGCTTTATTCCTCAGCCCACTGCAGCTTCCGGGTGTGGCGACCAGGCTGATAGCACCAACCTGTTATCGTGGAGCTACTGGCCTAAGGGCCACTCTTGTGCCACAAGAGCCAAAGGGAGACAGAGACTCGAGCCCTAGTGCGATCACAAAGCCAAGATGGAACATACCTGGGAGCCAATCTCTGAAATTTTTATTTTTTGATGTATTTGGTACAGGGTCTTGTTGCACCGCTGAGACTCATAGTGATCTTCCTGTCTCAGCCTTCCCAGCGCTGGGATTATAGGTGTGTGCCACCATGCCTGGTTTCAGGGCTGGCATGATTCCTGGGATGGGCATGGCATGCAGTACCAGGGATGGAACCCAGGTCCTGCACTAGCCAAGACGCCCCTAGACTGCCAAGCGATCTCGCTGACCCCTGTCTCAAGTTCTTCACTCTTCAGATCTGTTTTGCCATGGTCTAAGCCTCTTTAAGCTGGCCTTTTGTACATGGATGCATCTTTACAATTCAGTTTTAAACCAACTTGTCAAAACCAAGAGGAGGTACATCTGAGGACAGTGCTAGTCTAGGATCTTTCTAAGATTGGATGTTGAATTAGAAATAGCCTTGTAAGCCAGGCATAGTGGCGCATACCTATAATCCCAACATTTGGGAGGCTGAAGCAGGAAGATCAGTGTGAGTTCGAGACCAGCCTGGGCTATAAAAGTAAGCTCAAGGCCAGCCTGAACCGCATAGTGAGACCCTGGCTCAAAAAAAAAAAAAAAAAAAAAAAAAAAAAAAAAAAAAAAAAAAAAAAAAAAAAAAAAAAAAAAACCTTTTAAAACCCTACCAAAAAAAAAAAAAAAAAAAAAAAAAAAAAAAAAAAAAAAAAAAAAAAAAAAGAAAGAAAGAAAAGAAAACAAGGGAGCTGGGATGGTAGCTCAGGGGCACAAGTGTCTGCCTGGCAAGTCCTGAGTTCGATTCCCAGTTCTGATAAATAAATAAATCAACAAATAAAATAAAAATAGAGCCCAATACAAAAGTGGGCAGGAAGGGTTCATCCACAATACTTTCTAATTGTCTTAGTCTAGTTCAAAACTAGTGTACTCCAGGAATATGTCAGAGTAACCCAGGAGTTTTGTAGCAAAGCCCACACACACTGAAGGCCTGTGATTTTGCCATCTCAGCCCTGCCGTCTGTGGCTGGAGGGAGCTTGTGGGGTGGCAGATCCAACCACAGTCACGCGTGGCATCTGTTGTGAAGTTTTCTGATGGGTGTGGGACATGACCAGTAAACTATGGTACCCCAGCTCCAGCGAGACTACAGGCCCCCCCACAGCCTTTTGTAAGTTCTAGAGAAACCCAGGGCCTTTGCATTGAGCTATATTCTCAGTCTTTTTAAATTTTTTGGGTTTTGGGTTTTTTTTTTTGTTTTTTTTTTTTGAGATAGGGTCTAGCTATGTGGTTCAGGCCTTGAGCTCACTTTTGTAGCCCAGGCTGGTCTCGAACTCACATCAATCCTCCTGCCTCAGCCTCCCAAGTGCTGGGATTACAGGCATGCCTCACCATGCCCAGCTAGTCTTTTTTATATTTTTTATTTTGAGATAGGCGCCTCACTAAATTACTGAGTCACTCAGGCTGGGCTTGAACTTGTGTTCCTCTTGCCTCAGTCTCACTCTGCTGGGAGAACAGGTGCTTGCCACCCCACCCATTCTGAGCCTCTCTTTCTTTCTTTCTTTCTTTCTTTCTTTCTTTCTTTCCTCCCTTCCTTCCTTCCTTCTTCCTTTTTTCTCTCTCTCTCGTCTTTTTGAGACAAGGTCTCATTATGCAGTTCAGGCTGGTCTTGAGCTTACTTTTGTAGCCCAGGCTGGTCTCAAACTCACCTGGATCCTCCTGCCTCAGCCTCCCAAGTGCTGGGATTACAGGACTGCACCACCACGCCTGGCTCTGAGCGAGTTTCTTATGGTGCAGTGGCATTCTTGCACACGTTTCCTAAGGTCAGGTCAGCATTGAGAGGGAGCCTCGGAGTCATCACTAGAGGGAATCTTGGTGTCAGCAAGTTCTCCCAGGACGGCTAAGAGTGCTTCTTCCTTCTAGGGTCTCCCTAGGCTGGATTTGGGTTAAGTACCTAAAGTGAATTTCCTGATAACACTGCTAGTGATGAGGGTAAACAATTCCTTGCAGTCAGGAAGTCCTTTCTAGGAAATTAGAAGTACTGCTTGCGCAGATCTCATTTATCTTCACAGCCCTGGAGAAGGCAGTGAAAGGGTGTTTGACTCACTCACAGCAGAGTTTACTGAAGCTCAGAGATAGATGAGAGGTCCCCGGCACTTACAGGGAAGGAAAGGGAATTCTGGTGAAAGAGCTGGCCAGCCAGGGCAGCTCCAAGGAACTGTTTGTTGCTGCTGCTGCTGCTGCTGCTGTTTGTGTGGGTAAGTGTGCTGGGCACTGAACCCAGGCCCTTCCCATTGAGCTACATGCCCAGCCTTTTCTACTTTTTCTTTGGAGACAGGGTCTTAATATGTTGCTAAGTTGCCCAGGCTGGAACAAATCAAAAGGGCTCAAGTTGTAGCTCAGTGTGAAGACTGCAGGCTGGACACATAGTAAACACACACACACACACACACACACACACACACACACACACACACGCTATTTCCTATTTCACACCACCTTCAACTTGAAGTCTTTCCATTACCCACCACTGACCCAAGATATACGTATAGGATAAATGTTACCCGGCCCCATTGCTGAGCAGCCTTCATCCTGGGGCAGAGGAGCAGGCACTGCATCTCCAAGGTTCATGAGGGGAGGTGGCCAGGACCTTTACAGAAACATGCTTTCTGGATCTGAGTCAGGCAGAGGAGAACCTGAGGAATGCAGGGCCCCTGTGGGACACCTTTGGGGGAGCCCAGAAGTCCAGGAAGGGGGACACACTTTCACAGACCAAGAAGGGGAGGAACCATGCAGAGAACACAGACGTGTGTGTGTGTGTGTGTGTGTGTGTGTGTGTGTGTGTGTTGGAGGATTGGGGATAGTTATGTATTCAGTGCATTCAGTGCAGATCCCACTGCTGAACAGTAAGCTATTTGGGCTTTATTCTATGAGACAACGCATTCCTGGAGCCTTTGTGCTTACACACACAAGCACAACACAACACAGCATCCATACCATCAGTCACGGGCCTCCTCCCCTCCCTCTGCATCCTCATGCCCATCCTAAGTCTCATGCACCCCCTTTTTGTTCCTGAAGTGTTTTCTTGCTAGGGTGTTTCTGTTACTCCACAGTGTAACCCTGTGCGGCCCTCCATGCACACACCAACACACTGCCCACTCGGGCCTGACTCAGTCACTCTAAGGCTGCAAAGCACACCCAGCCTCCTACCAGAGCATCTCTGACAGATGTGTCACCCTGAGCAAGGGCCTCAAAGAACACCTCAGATGAGGAAACTAAGGCCTAGCTAGGGATATACCTGGGCCAAAGCATATAAATAGCCAGTGATAGGATCAGAACCAGATAAAAGCACCTAGAACCCTTTCCTCACTGTTTCCTGAAATTCCACACCTGAAGGCACAAAAAATGAGGTTTGACTGAGGTTAGGGACCCACTGATCCTGCGCTGTGCCTTCCAAGAGTCTGCTGTTACTTTGGGGTGTCAGAATGTGTGATCTGTGTCCATTCATTCAGCAAAAATCCCAGAGATACCCCCACTATGTAAACGAGCACACCTATGCTGCATCAGTGATTGGGACACAAGGACATCTGGGGCTTTTGAGAATGGAGGTGTCCTGCCAGGGACAATTAAGGAAGGTGTGAGTGAAGAGGTTACTTTAGGCTTCAGACTTTGGAAGGTAGAGTCAGCTGAGCAGGTGGAAAGCTTGTAGGACCGAGGGACAGGCACACAGGAAGGTGAGGATATGGGAGTTGTTAGCAAGTGTGTGTGTGTGTGTGTGTGTGTGTGTGTGTGTGTGTGTGTGTGCTTAGCACAAGCCAGGGATTGTCACAACAAATCTATAATCTAGAAATTCTCTCATTTAACAAATAATTTGAGTACCTACTATATGAGCAAGTCTTAGATGTGGAAGCAACATCTATGTACATAACAGACCAAGTCCCTCAAAGAACAACAACAACAAAAAAACAAAAAACAAATTCCTGCCCCCAGGAGCACATGTTGTGGGAAGTGTCACCCTGATTCACACATGAAAAGCCAGAGGTGCAAGGAGATTAAAACAGCACCTTCAATACTGAATGCCAAGGTCCTGAGAGGCTGCGGCAAGAGGATCACAAGATCAAGCTGAGCTCTGGCGCTTAGGGAGGCCCTGCCTCAAAATTTAAAAATAAACATTAAGAAGGGATGGGAATGTAGCTTAGTATTGAGACCCTGGGTTTAATCCCCAGCACCAAAAATAAAGAATGAAAATAAAACAAAAGAGCTAAATTTGTATTCTTAAACCCTTTGCAGTTTGCCCTCCCGGAGACCTGGAGTTCTAGGTTGTGATCCTCAGAGTGAAGTCCAGAAAGCAGTAAGGATGTCCTACAGGGTTTTGAGAAGAGAGTGGTAGAAACAAAATGATCTCATTCTCTGGGCTGTCTCTCCCCTTTTAACCCCCCCCCCACTTTCTCTTATGCTTCTAGAACCACAACCCCCTCATCCACCCTCACCCCTACGTGGGCAATGGGCCCTCACCTCTACGTGGGCCACTCGCCCTCAGCACCTGGCACCCACTCCCTTTTCCCCACTAAGTCTGTGTCTGCAGGCCCAAACTTGTCAGCTCCTGACTCTCCCGGCTCTCCACTGCTATATGATACAAAAGATGGTGGCAGCGGATGCCAATAGGAGTCCAGGTGGGATCTATGGCCCCTGCCTTCACTCGGCCCCTGCCCTAGAGGAAAAGTTGGTTTGAAACTGGGACAGGAGTGCCAGGATTCCGGGCCAGTCTGTAATCCAGACGTGGAGAAGCCAAAGGTTCAGAACCCAGGAGCCCCACCTTTCCCTGGGAAGGGGGTGGGGAGACGGTACTGTACTGGGGAAGGGAAACTGGTAAGTTAGAGAAGGGGCTCCCAAGACTGGGAAAATGCAGAGAAATGGGGAGGAGAGCAGGAGGGGGAATGCAGAGAGGAAAGCCGAAACAGCAGGAAAGGGAAAGCAGCGAAAGGAAAGGAAAAGAAGGAGCAAGATGGGGAAGGCCGGAGAAAGGGAGAGGGGGCTCGTTCGCGGGCTGCTGGCCGGGCCTGACGGAAACGGGCGCGCAGAGTCGCGGCGGCAGAGCGCTCGGGCGCAGGGAGGTCCGCGGGGCCACAGCTGTCAGCGGGAACAAAGGCCGTGCTGCTCCCGGGACGAGACAGCCGGCACAGCCGGCCAATGAACGGCGCCGGCGCTGGCCCCGCCCCGCCCCCGTCCCGTCCCGTCCCGCCCCGCCCCGCCCCGCCCCGCCCCGCTCCGCCCTGCCCGCCGAGCTCGGACCCTGACTGAGGCCGGCGCACCGCGATCCGGCTGGCTGCAGGCTGCGGGCGGTTGCGGACCGCGGGTGGCGGAAAGTTTCTCGGCCCACAAGCCAGCGTCGGCAAGCCGCGGGCCCAGCCTGTCCCTGCCACTGTGCAAAGAGAGAATTGCACAGCAAAATACACTGAGAAAAAAAAGATCCCCAGCAGGCAGCGAGGCGCGGCGGGCAGGTAAGGTGCGGCCGCCTGGGTCTGTGCTCTGGGAAACGTGTCGCGCCCGCTCGGCAGAGCTGCGCCCGCGCCGCTGCGTGTGCGTGCGTCCCTCCGTGTGTCCCTCCGGCTTTGTCTGTCGGGTCCATGTCTGTCCCGCTGTCTTTGTCTCTGAGGGTGCGTGTCAGGGTCTAACCCTCCGCTACCACCGTGGGTGCTTCTGATGGGGCCCCAGCCTGGAGGAGGCGTTGGGGCGTCTGTCAGTCCGTCTTTGTCTCAGTCTCTGGCAGACAGGGTTTATCCACTCCCGGCCCTGAATCTGATCTCCTGGACCTGAGTGTTGAGTGACAATGGTATTGTAGGTGAGGAGTTGAGGGTCCCAGGCCTCCGGGGGGAGCTTGGTCAGTTAGGGACCGGCCGCTGAACTTCATGGCCTGAAACTTTGGAGATGGGCTGTGACCGCGCGGGCGCTTGGACCTGGGTAAAAGGCTTAGTATGTTTCCCTGAAGGAGTAAGTGACATGGAGATGAGGTCGACTGAAAGCAAGATGAGCCTGGGTATCCTGGGGACCTCCTGGAGCTGTAGGTCCTCAGGGTCAGTCCTGGATGAAACTTGGGGACTTCTTTCTCTCATCCGCACAGGCAACCAGGTTCCCTCCCCTGTCCTCCTGGCACTGGCCTAACTCCCTGCCGCACAACTGGGCAGCAACAGGCATTGAAGTTCCCAGCGCCAGGGCTGTTTCTCTTTCCTCTCCCAGTGGAAAGGCTTGAATGGTGGAGCCTATGAGTGTTCCGCACGCCCACGAGTGCCGGGCCTTGGAAAGTCTTGCAGACCCGATGGCCTCAGACTCCCCAGTTTCCCAGGATTATGCGTAGAGCTTGGAGCCTTTACCCATTCCCCCTCTCCCTAGTCTCCGGGAGTTGGCACCATAGCGAGAAGTCACCCAGTTCTTCTGGACAGCCAGCTGCTCCAGATAACAGTGCCCCTGGACTGGAAGTGCAGCCCACTAATTGTGAGAGCCCCTGCAGGAGCCCGGCCAGAGATGAGCTGCCGATTTGGCAGTCCTTCCTATGTGGGGAGTAAGAGCTGGAGAGGGTTTGTAACCCGAGCTTCCTCTTAAGTTCAAACACAATTTTCTGCAGGCACGTGGAGGGAAAATGGAGATGTTTGAAGAATGTGTGCCTAGGAGTATTAGAGCTAACATTTGCAAGACAGGAAATGTTTGAGTTTGAGGCTGGAGAAGTCTGTGGGCAGGAGTCCGTGGGCCGAGTGTGCACACTAATCAGGCGTGGCCCTGCACCTTGTATTTATCCAGCGCCTTTCTTCTGGGCCGGCTCTGCACATCATAGACGTTATCTCATTTGTTATCTCCTTTGTCCTGACAGCATAACTGCCAGGTGGGCATGAGCCACGTTTACTTTCTGCATCTTTAGCAAAGGAGCGAGACAGCAGAAAGGGTTTTCCTAGGAGGCCCAGAGCTTAAATTGGAGTGAAGTCAGGTGGGGAGTTCCAGAAAGAGGTCTGGGCAGCTTATAAAGGAAGGAGTGTGAAGCGCTTATCCTGCTGCAGGTGAAGGAAAGAACAAAATAGAAAAAGAAAAAGAAAAAAAAAACAAGGAGGAAGTGAGCTGTAGGGCAGCAGGGGGAGGCCAGACATCTGCTCTTGATCAGGGAGGTTGGTTAACACTACAGTGGTTGCTGTGCGCTTGGTGAGGTAAGCTGCTAGAACGCTGGCACTTGTGTGCTCCGGGGTCTGTAGGCAGTGCCCTGTCTGTCTGTCTGTGTGTGGCTTAGTAGATGGTGGCAGGGGCTGCCATCAAAGGAGGGTGTGGGGCGCTGGGCTGCTGTAGGGGTGCTAGTGCTTTGCAGGTGGGGAGTGGCAAGATTTACCATTGGCTTCTTGTTGAGAAGCCAAGGGTCCACCTGTTGGCTGAAGAGATGGAAGGGCTCCGTGCAGATAAAAATGGCGTTCTAATCCAGACAACTTAAGTGATATGCTTTGGCGCTTATTCAACCTTCATTCAAGGGCTGGGGAGGTAGCACAGCAGTCTAAGCACCTCCCTAGCAAGTGCAAGGACCGGAGTTTGATATGTGGTATTGCACGCCATGTCAACCACGGAAACTGGGTGTGGTGGCACACGCCTGTGATGCCAGGGCTGGGAAGACTTGAGACAGGAGGATCACTAAGAGTCCAAATAAGTAAAATTGTTTTGATTTTTTAATGTATTTTTTGGTGCCAGAGATTGAACGCATGACCTTGTGCTTCTTAGGCAGGCTCTTAAACCACTGAGCTATCTCCCTGGCCAATGTTTTTTTTTTAATTCGCTCAATACATTTTCATTGGTGTCTACAAAAATGCCAGACTCTGGGCTAAGCAGTGAGGCCCCAGAGCTGACTAAGGCAATGATGAAGAACCTGTGGGTAAGCAGTTTGCAGACAGTATGATGGGTAATATTCTAATGAGATTCAGTGCTATCCCGTAAGTACACGGAGTGCCCACGCTTTCACTCATTACCTCCTTTAATTCCCACTGCAGCCCTGTGGGCCATGTATGATTATCCAAGAGAATTAAGTAACTTAGGCTGAATGATGATAGAAGGGTAGGGATTTGAACTCAGGAACCTGTGACTTCAGTTCCTTGCTCCTTCTAGATGTCTCTGCTACCTCTGAACACAGAAACATTCTTCCTCCTCTGTACAATATTCTTGCCCAGTCCCTTGATCTTCTTCCCCAAAGCAGCTCCCATGGGCACTTTTGGTCGTAACCATGGAGATCGACTCCCAGCTTCCTCCACTCCTTCCTTAGCAGCATTCATGTTCGTTACCCTAAGTTGCTGCCACCATCTTGCCCTGTCACTGGCTTCTCTGTGAGCTGCAGAATTCATAGAGGTGAGAGGATATGGTGAATTCCCAGCACAATGTAGCGTCTGACAACCTGAGCAGGCCCATGTGATGGGGACGAAGAGGGCTGTTCCAGACCCCTGGGGGTCAGCATGGTTCTCAGTGTGACTTCCATCTGGACACACTGTCCCCGTGTGGCCTCTCACTTCCTGTGCCCTGTGCTAGGTAGGCTCTCTGCTGAGGCAGGGCCAGGCCCAGAGCAGCCCCCAAGGTTCTGGCGCCTGAGGGAACCAAGTCCCCACCCTCCCTCTCCAGCAGGCCCACCCACAAGCACAGTTGCTGAAGGGAAGGTGCTAGACGTGATTTAGACCTGGGGTTTTTAATTATGCACTCAGGACCTCGGGCAGATGGTGGCAGGGCAGCGATGAGGTGTTGCTGGGGTTTTGCCAACGAAGAAGTAGCCAACTGCTTCGGGGAAGCTGGGCGATTTACATCTGTGTTCTTTGAGGTTGCTTTTGAATGGATCTTTGTGCATTGCAGTTGGGATGCAGGGCTGCCCGAGGATCTGAATTGCTACCGTGTTCGGCAAGTACTCTGGCCCGATTCCTCCAAGGCCACATGCTGTGGCCGCTCTTCCTTCTCTTGCTTTGCTTCCTCTCAGCATCTCCCGCACTGCAGCGGCCGCAGGTGCTTTCAGGGGTCCGTGATGATTGCTCCCTTGTGAACAGCTCTGCACCTCACCATTCATCAAGGGCCTTCTCCATGTGGGGTGTCAGGGAGATGGACGATTCTCACAGAGAGCTGAATGATGTGTTGAGGATAAGATTTGTGATGCCAATGGCGAAAGAAGAAGCGCACATGAATCTGTGAGGTGTCTCTTGTCACACTGACTGAGGATGAGACGCTGCCCAGCCGGGGAGGTGGGTGGTGGGTTGGTTGCCTGCCAATTGTGGAAGCGCAGAGGGGCGGAGCAAATGCCTCGGGCAGACCCCAAGATACCTGTGACCTTCGAGAGGAGAACAAGGAGAGGATGGACCTTTCTTTTCTAAAGGAGCCCTGGGGAGAGTCTGTCACCTCCCTTAAGAGCCGGTGAATGCCAAGTGGGACTGAACTCACCTGGCACCACTGTGCTGCCCAGCCCAGCCCAGCCCAGCTTGTGCAGGCTGCCCCATAGGGCTCCCCCTCCTCAGAGTCAGTAGCAGAGGTCAAGCTTGGCCAGGCTGGGCTCACAGGCTGTTTGCTTGCCAGAGCCACCACTTCTGTGTTGCTGCCTGGAATAAATTTGTGCATGTGCGCGCGCGCGCGCGCGCGCGCGTGCGTGCGTGCGTGTGTGTGTGTGTGTGTGTGTGTGTGTGTGTATGGAGGGGGATTTCGCTCCAACCTACATTCCCAACTGTATATATTAGTTGTCAGGCCAGGCTCAAATTGGCCATCTTTTTTTTGTGTGTGTGTCTTTTTGAGACAGGGTCTCGCTATGCAGTTGAGGCTGGCCTTGAGGTCACTTTTGTAGCCCAGGCTGGTCTCGAACTCGCACCAATCCTCCTGCCTCAGCCTCCCAAGTGCTGGGATTACAGGCATGAGCCACCATGCTCGGCAGGTCATCTTCTTGCCTCCGCCTTGTTGAGTGCTGGGATTACTGGCATGCACCACTAGGCTGGCTGGCTGGAATATGTTTTTAGTGGTCCTTTTCTTTTTTTAGAAAAAAAAAAAAAAAACTTATTTATTTAATGGCCCTTTGCATTTGCATAAGACTTTCCACATTAAAAGGGACTTCTTGCCGTGATTAATACTTCACAGGGACTGTGGGAAGACTCTTACATTTGGCAGATGAAGAAGCCCATCCGAGCAGGGTGTGGTGGCTCACGCCTATCATCCCCAGCACTCAGGAGGCTGAGGCAGAAAGATGGTTGTGAGTGTGAGACCAGCCTGGGCTACACAGTGAGCTGAACGTCAGCCTGAGCTACATAGCGGCGCCCTGTTTCAAAAAAGACCAAAAGAAGGCCCGGCCAGATTGCTCACTGGATAAGAGCACCTGCTTGGGCAGGTGCAGGGACCAGGATCTGATCCCTGGTGTACCGTGCCATCCCCGTCCCTGGGACGCGTTGAGATGGCGATTAAGAACGGGCGTGGTGGCATGCCTGTAATCCCAGGTGCCTGGGAAGCTGAGAACAGGAGAATCACTACGAGTCCAATCTGTGTAGTGAGACCTTGTACTGAATACATAAAAAGCTGTTGTTGTTTTAAAAAAGAATGAAACCCATCAGAGGTGAGGCGTTCACCAAGATTTTCACAGAAACACTGAAACATAAATCCAGCGGTGCTGATTCCAGTCACACTCTGTCCGCTGATTTTTTTTTTTTTTCTTGTTTTGGGAGAATGGGGAGAATGGCAGGGCCAGAGATCGAACCCAGACTCTCATGATGCTATGAAGGTACCCTGCCACAGAGCTATATCCCTGCTGTAGGCCTTAGTAATTAAACAGGCCTGTATTCACTGAGTCGCTCATGTTTAAAAGAAAGAGGTTTTTTTTTTTTTTTTTTAAATTATGAGAACTTGATCACTTTCATAATTATTGTAATTCAAACATAGGGGAACAAGAGAGTTTTCTAACTTGGTCACTTTCATAATTACTGTAATTCAAACATAGGGGGACAAGAGAGTTTTCTTCACTTTTTCTATGCCTTCCTGTTCCCAGGCATTTTGTATACTAAGTGACAGGTCAGGCCGCTATGTGAACAGATGTGGTGTAGTTTGTGTCTGGTGCATGGCCCTCTGTGGATCACTAATAGATTTGCCTCTGTATCAGTTGATCGTCACGGGAGGCGATGGTTGCCTGTGGGACTCCGGCCAGCGCATGCGCACACACGCATGCCACAGTCCATTCATCTGCTATCGCTGTCTCTCCCTTGCTGAGGTGTGCTTCCCTGTGATACCCAGCCCTGCACCACAGATCGCATCGTAAGAGACTCTCAAGATCTCGGCACATGGCAGAGCCACACATCTGTCCACCTGGGCTGTCCTCCCTGTGGCAAGATTGTGGTGGGGGACAGGCCCCCCCTTTCCTCTGCAGAACCTCGTTGTCTCCCATGCGCGGGGCACTCTGGAGCAGCGGAAGCTCTGCAGAGCTACAGATCTCCCAAAGCCAAGCAGCACCTGTCAGAAGGCCAGGTCTAGGTGGGACTCCCAGCCACAGGGGCATGCAGGAGGGGGCCACCTAAGAGTCGTCGGAAGTGGAGCTGAGATCCGGGGTGGGCGTGGGCTCTGCTCTCAGGCCTCACTCATCCCTGTGCACGCATCTGACCTTGCACACTTCCAGGTGGTTGAGGCAGCCCCTGCAGAAGGGCAGGGCTGTGCACTTGGCTCACCGTCCTGCCAGCTTCGGGGGCAACATGCCCCTTGCTGCTGCAGAGCCGATTGCTGCTAAATCACCCTCCTCCTGGCACCCTGGTCTGCTAAATTGGTCTCAACTTGCTGTACTTCCACCCACCACCTTAGTCATTATTCGCTGGCAGCATTCAGAGAGTGGGTGTAAAAGCAGCTGAACATTATATTCCTGCTGTAAAGAAGTGAGTGTAGACATGCAGGGAGAGGGAAGGAGGTTAAGAGAGACAAGGAGTCCGAGAAGCAAGGCTTTGCCAGTGACCCCAGTAACACTGGATGGTGGGGTCTGCTCACGCCTGCGGGGCTGCCCAAGCCTGACCTGAAGGAGAGAAGAGTGTCAGCCAGGGAGAGAAGGGTCTTGCCTTCCACGAATGCAAAGGCCCATGCACCTTGAAATCTACAGTGCGCCTTTGTCACCCCTACTGAGCATTTGTCCCTGCATATTGGGACTGAGCTTTTCATCTCTGCTGTCCCTCCCAGCCAACCCTGTAGTTCCCTAAAGATGAAGCGTGTTGTACCTCTGATGCCTACCTAGCGCCAGGCCCTGGGTGTAGTCGTGGCTCGGCCCTGCCTGGCTAGGAATGATGGCTGTAAGGCCTGCAGTAAGTGGCCCTTGACTTCCCCGAGCTGCCCAGGGGATGTAGAATTTAGAAGCCAGGCATGAAAGAGGAAAACAAATAAAGGAAACTTGCAGGGCTTCGCCTGCCACAGCAGGGAGGCAGGGGATGGTTCCTCACAGCAGCCCTGCTGGCACAGCCTACTGTCCTGGTGCCCACTGACCTCCACCCAAGGCACAGGGCTCTCCCCTTAGACCTAGAAGAGGTGGAGAACAGATCAGCCTCTCACAGCAGGCTTCAGGGACGGTGTGAGGCAGAGCAGAGTGACCTTGACCAAGTTCTGCAAGCTGCTGATAACATGTGTTAGGTCATTCTGGGAGAGTTTGGGAGAGACACACAGGGCCAGGTCAAGCTCACGTAGAAGCTGGTGTGCTCCTCCACCCTGGTTCCTTGTCTCCCACCCTGGACTTGGAGACAATAATGAGAAAGTGCAGGGAACAGATGCCCTGCCACTGTGGAGGAGGCAGGACCCAGTGGGGACCATGCAGGAAGGTTGTGGGGCAGGGGCGGGTTGCCCTTGACCTGCTGCCATCCCTCAGAGGGCAGCCCCGTGCCTCGTGTCTGTAGGATGCCTGGGCCACATCACTCTCTGAGCCACCAGGTCATGGGCAGCAGCATTTCAAAGTACAAATTGAGCTCTGGGACAGCTCCCCTTATTTATTGCAACCTTTAAAAACAGGGCTCCCTCCACCCAAAGATATCTCAGCAGTGCAGGAGGGAGGGAGAGCTGGACTGCTCAGGCCTAGGGGAGACAACACCCCCACTGCCAGCTGATCAGATTCCCCCCCGGCCCCAACGCCTCGGTGGCGCCAGCAGACAAACCGCACCGCAGCCAGGTGGGGAAAGTAAGAGAAGCCCCGGGAGCCTCCCCCACCTCCACCTGCTCTGTAAGGGGAGCTGGCTACTGAAGGAGGCCGGGAAAGAGCCCGGCTGCTCAGCCCTTCCCCTTGCTGGGCCTGCAGCTGCTGCCCCTGCTCAAAGGCTCTGCAGCCCCGCCAGCGGGTGGCTGGCTGGTGGGGCAGGTGTGGGCAGGATGCCTGGCTGTTCCCCAGGCCAGATTTTCTCATCTGCCGGGCCTGTTCCGCTTCCCTGGGCCCTCTAGCAGTACCTGCAGACGTTTTTGTTGACTTAGAAACTTTCTCTGTATGATGAAGTTACATAGATACCAGAGTATCTAGGAGTCAAAGCTGCAGTTCCAGCGCTGGAGAAATGTCAGGAAGCAGAGAAACGTCAGGGTGAAACAGTCCTTTGCATGCAATTCTACTCACATCGCCCCCTCCTTGTCCCTCCTCTGTCCTCAAAAATTTCTTCCCCAAGTTGTTGTCTTTTCTCTCCACTCCTCTAAGTTGTCTCATTTTGAACCCCATAGTAACCTACCTACCTTTCTTTCTTTCTTTCTTTCTTTCTTTCTTTCTTTCTTTCTTTCTTTCTTTCTTTTTTTCTTTCTCTCTCTCTTTCTTTCTTTCTTTCTTTCTTTCGACCTTGCACTTTCTACTTTAGTCCCACACTTAAAAACATGGAATGCTAGGTTTCATACCACAAGCATAGGCATAGATTAGCTACCAGGACCCACACTGGTCTGCTATTGCAGATAAGACAAATGCATTAGCACAAAAATCATTATGAGAAATGGGATTAGTAGCCGGGCGTGGTGGCTCACGCCTGTAATCCCAGCACTTGGGAGGCTGAGGCAGGAGGATCGATACGAGTTCGAGACCAGCCTGGGCTACAAAAGTGAGCGCAGGACCAGCCTCAACTGCATAGCGAGACCCTGTCTAAAAAAA
>PVJA010046082.1:0-15264 GCA_004027025.1 Myocastor coypus | reverse complement strand
CGCTTTAGACCACTGAGCCATCCCGCTGGGCCCCCAGATATCTTTATAAACTGCAGAACCTTTTTTTTTTTCTTATTTCAGAACTTCTGTTTGTTTATTTATTTATTTTTATGGCCAGCTCAGCCTGCCCTGAGGGCAGGGCTGGCGCAGCATGTGGTGCCTGGGATCGAACTGCAGTCCCTGCAGCCGCCTAAGCTTTCCTAAAGCAGGTGCTTTAGACCATTGAGCCATCCTGCCAGGCTCCCAAACTGCAGAACTTTAGAGTTTATAGTACAGTGTGACTTCCTCAGGAGGGCTTCCCGTAGTTGTTTGACTTTGGGACTCTTCTGTCAGAACAGCTTGCTGGTCTAATCCACTGCTGTGTTTAGGAGATGAGCAAACTCGCACGTGCTGAGGGTCTGGCCCCTGGGCCCACTCGTCCTGAAGGCCCCAGCAGTCGCATCACAGCTTTAACGGGAGCTGTAGAGATGATGCCATTGCAGTAGTGCTTAAGACCCTTCAGCAATGCGTGGACTGTGGCTTTCACTCTGCGGTGAGCCAGGGCTGACGGAAGTTGTTGTGAACCTCCCCAGCTGAAGAATAACTGGGTACACAACCCAGAGAGCTCACAGCTAGCTGAGGGGTCCTTACCAGGGAGCCACGGACAGCCCCGTAGCAGGCTGAACAGCTGCTCCTGGGCGAGGCGCTCTGAGCCCTTCCCGAGCTCTCCATTTCTAACGCCTCTGGTGAATGGACTGGGCATCACCACCTTGCAGAGCCGCTTGCTGTTTTCCAGCCTGAAACAGCGTGCTTGGGGCCTTGGCAGAGCCTGCCAGAATCCCAGGGCCTGCCCTTCTGCACCACGTCTACCTCAGGATTGCTGCTGCTCACGCTTGCCCAGATAGCCTTGCTTTTATTGCACATGAAAATTCTCATAGGCTACTGTGTACCTTTGTTAACTGTTTTAGTCTGTCCTCTCCAGACTTGGGCTCTTTAGGCAGAACAGGCCCCACTCTGTTACTGTGCCTGTGGCAGTCTTGGTAAATCTGATGCCTGAAGAAGACGCCCTGACTTGTGGCGAGGCTGACTTGTCCAAGGCAGCCGTAGGAAAGGTGTCCAGAGAAGGACCAATTGCACTTGAGGAAGGGATGGGAGGAAACATTAGACTGACAAACCAGAGAAGAGAAGCTTATGCATTCATTTGCATAAATTTTAGAAAATGAGAATAGCAATGAGGAGAAACAGAACTTCATTACTTAGAGAGAGAGGGACTTGAGAGAGGGAGAGTATAAAGGTATAAGGGAGCAGGAAGGGAGATGTGACCAGAACAAAGATGTGATGGGTAAACAGCCATGGTAAGGCACAGGGTTCAGTGTCTTGGGTAGGGCAGGCAGCGAAGAAGGGCGGGGAGTGGAACAGAAGCTGGAGGGAGGCTGTGAAGGCAAAGACCAAAGGCCTCATGAGATCAGAGGGGCAGTGCCCCCGCTGTCCCAGTGCCCGCGATGGTCAGGCCAGACCCTCACACAGATGTCTACTGTAGTACCCAGGTTAGGTCCTGGCCCAGCTTTCAAATGTTAAAAAAAAAAAAAATTGGGGCCCGGTGGGATGGCTCAGTGGTCTAAAGCGCCTGCTTGGGGAAGCTTGGGCAGCTTCAGGGACCGCAGTTCGATCCCCAGCACCACATGCTGCGCCAGCCCTGCCCTCGGGGTGGGCTGAGCCGGCCATAAAGATGAGTGAATAAACAAAGGTTCTGAAACAAGAATAAAAATAATAAATAAAATTAAAAATTCTTTTAAAAAAATGTTTAAATAACCAAGCCGTGGTAGGGGAAGCTGCACTTCCAGCCAGGGGCTCTGGCCGTGGTGGGTGGTGGCTCTTGAACATCCTCTTACTGGAGCACCAGGGAGGCTATGGTTGTAGAGTGGAGTCAGCTCTGACTCCCTCCTGAGAGGCTGAGTTGCTGGGAAAGCCCCCCCCCCCCCCCCCTCCCCCCCCCCCCCCCAAACCACACTTCACACCTCACCATCTGTGACACGGGAAGATGGAGAAACTCCCAGATGAGGCATGGAACTCGGAAAATGAATTTAGGAAATTTCCTAACTAGAAACATTCTCTCTTAGGTCCCTCTCTCTAGGTAATAAAGCGCTGTTTCTTCTCATTGCTACCCATTTTCTAAAATTTATGCAAGGGAACACAGCAAAATAAAATAGTGAGTTATTTTTAAGGATGCAAATACTAATTTATTTGAATAAAAAACTTAAAAATATGTAGCATGCATGAAATAGTAGTTTAAGAGCTGGTCACCTTATTTGAGTGTGACATTGACATTTGGCAAAGAGAGTGTCATTTCTCTATACCTTTTCTGGGCATTAAAGTGAAACTTAAAACATGAGGTCCTGAGTTCAATCCCTGGTACTGGAAAAAAAAAAAAAAAAAAAAAAACAGCAACTATTAGCTATTAAGACAGCTATTGCCGGGCGTGGTGGCTCACACCTGTAATCCCAGCACTTGGGAGGCTGAGGCAGGAGGATTGGTGTGAGTTCGAGACCAGCCTGGGCTACAAAAGTGAGCTCAAGGCCATCCTCAACTGCATAGCGAAACCCTGCCTCAAAAAGACAAAAAAAAAAAAAAAAAAAAAAGACAGCTATTAACAGTTAATGCTGTTTAAATTACATTATAAGGTTGCAAGTGTAACTCTGTGGTAGAACGCTTGTCTAACATGTTAAAGCAGCTCTGGGTTCCATCCCCAGTGCTGAGACAGAGACAGAGAAACAGACAGAGAAAAGGGGAGAAAAGAAAGAAGAGACACTGTTTTCCTGGCTGCAGTCTGGGTTTGGTGTCCTGTGTGGCCGTAGGGGAGAGCTGGCCTCTTGGGGAAGGTCCCTTTTCCCAGCCTTTGGTGACGGCCGTCAGTGCCCAAATCCCCAGAACGTTGTATCTGCTTCATAACTCATCCCTAAACGTGCAGGGTGAAATGCTGCCACACAAGGCCATTGTCAGAGACAGACTAGACATGCGTGCTGCTGGATGGGGCTAGGAGACTGGGTTATAAAACCCGAACTTCATCTCTTCCAACTTAGCATAGTACCCAGCAGCATAAGAACTCAGCCAATCACCGACCTCCAGACACCTTATGTCTGACCGAGTCCCATGGACCGAGATCCTTAGTTTTCCCCAATTAGCGGGTAGGTTCACAGGCATTTTAAAATTACGGTAGAATGTATGCAGCAGGAAATGTTCCATTGCAGCCGGTGCTAAACGTGCCATTCTGTGGCTTGAGGTAGTTTTACATTACTGTGCAGCTATTATCACCGTCTAGCACCAGAACTGTTTCATCTTCCACAACTGGAATTCTCTGCTGGATTAACTCTGTTGTTTATAATTAACCTGAAGCAGTAATTCCCCGTTCTTTCCTCCATCCCATCTCCTGGAGACCATATTCTACTTTCCGTCTCTAGGAATTTAGTTGTTACTAGATACCTCTTATAAGTGGGATCATGAATACTTTTTTGGCAACTCACTTATTTCAGTCTTGCTGAAACCTTGTACCCATTGGCCGTTGTCTCCGCAGAGCCCGCCCCCATCCCCAGCTCCACAAACCAGCATTCTCCTCTCTGTCTCTCTGAGTTTCTCTGGGTTCCGCATGTGTGCTCCTGCCGCATTTTCTCTCTGTGCCTATTTTGTTTCACTTAGCATCATGTCCTCCAGGTTCACCCACAGTGTCGCGGATGACAGACTTGTATCTCCTTCATTGCTTTACGCGTGGTTTCCTAGCTCTGCAGCCGCTAAATGCTGCGAACTAGTGACTTCAATGGAAGGGAAAGATGTTGTCTCACAGTTCCGCGGGATGGCAGTCGGAGGCCAGGGGGGCAGCAGGGTTGGTTCCTGATCCACTGATGAGGTTAGAGCCCTCGGGGTCCAGTCATCTGTGAACACGACTGCCCTCAACACACAAGCTCTGGGGGGACATTTTAGATGCAAACCACAGCAGCTTCCATTACTTTTTAGAGGATATAGCTAAGTTGGTTGAGCTACCAGCCATGAGTATGTCTCTATGTTGCTAACTTCAGGGCTTAGAGTAGTGCTGAATACCACTGGGCATTCCAAGTTTGAATGAATGAATGGGTGATTGGATGGATGAATGAATGGATGGATGGATGAATGAGGTCCCAACCCTGCAACTGCACGCCCCATCAGCCCATTCAAGCAGTTTTGTGTTGGCCCACATGACTGGCTACTGCTGTCCATGGTACTCCCTCTCTCGATCCCTGGAGGTTCCGATTCCACTCCTGTCCAGGTGACTTCCCACCTCTGTGCTGCCCCCTCCCTGGTGGTATCACCTTCCAACTCTCAGCGCACTTCTACTGGAGCCCTTCATTGACTTAAAATTTTAGCATGGGGAAGATGCTCAAAAACAAAAATAATTTCATTCTCTTAGTACATGTTTGCAGAACATAATGATTACATTTCTTGTAGGGTTGTTGATAAGTATTCACATAGCACATCATGTTTTTTCTTTTTTTTTAAATCATGTTTTATTTATTTTAGAATTTTTAAATTTTATTTTATTATTTTTTTCTTGTTTCAGAACTTTTGTCTGTTGATTTATTTTTATGGCTGGCTCAGCCTGCCCCGAGGGCAGGGCTGGCACAGCATGTGGTGCCAGGGATCGAACCATGGTCCCTGCAGCCGCCCAAGCTTTCCTAAGCAGGTGTTTTAGACCACTGAGCCATCCTGCCGGGCCCCCCTTCAGCTAGATTTAATGGCTGAGGAACAATCTGCGTACCTCACGTGTCATTCACTGTGGCTGATGTGTACCTCAGTCAAGACAAGCAGGTCCTGATGAGTGCTGTGACCCGGCGACGAGGCTGCTGTGCACATCAAGCGCTCTACTTGGGCAGGGCCCAAACGAGTCTGGGCTAACTTTGTTTCTGGCCCCCGGCCCAGTGTGGACAGATTGCGAGGGGCTTTGTGAATGTGGGTTGGATGAACAAAGCCACTGCTGTGTACCAGGCACTGCTATAGATGCTTGCATACGTCATCTCGTTTCCCTTAGGCCAACGCGGATGCTCTGAAGTAGGTTTCCATAGTCTCACTTCAGAGAGGAATTAACTTGCTCAATGTCACGCAGCAGATCTTGGACATAGATGAGTTGTGGCTTTCCATTGCTGTTGTTCCTTTTGTTTTGCTTTGTTTGGCAGTGCTAGGATTGAACCCAGGGTCTCATGCGTGTGCTCTACCACTGAGCTATGTCCCCTACGAACATAACTGAGTTCTGGGCCTGGCGGGATGGCTCAGTGGTCTAAAAGCACCTGCTTAGGAAAGTTTAGGCAGCTTCACGGACCGCGGTTCGATCCCCGGCACCACATGCTGTGCCAGCCCTGCCCTCGAGACAGGCTGAGCCGGCCATAAAAATGAGTGAATAAACAAATAAAGGTTCTGAAACAAGAAAAGAATAAATAAATAAAATAACTGAGTTTTAATCCCTGGTGCTTTTCCTAGGAAGAGTAGAAAGAATGTATGCGTAAGAATTGTGCTTTGTGCTCGGTTCTCTTCAGAAAGCACTATGTTAGTTCCCAGCAAAGCAATATGTGGTGCAAAGATATTTAGAAGTCGTAGGTGTTTAGAAGGTTTCAGCTTGGTTCTCAACTCTGACTTACTGTGGCTGCTTCATGAGGTAATATAAAAGGTTGTTCTGGGCCCAGCGGGATGGCTCAGTGGTCTAAAGCGTCTGCTTGGGAAAGCTTGGGTGGCTTCAGGGACCGCGGTTCGAGCCCCGGCACCACATGCTGCGCCAGCCCTGCCCTCAGGATGGGCTGAGCCGGCCATAAAAATGAATGAATAAAAACAAACAAAGGTTCTGAAACAAGAAAAAAAAAAAAATAATAATTAAAATAAATAAATAAATAAAAAATAAAAGGTTGTTCTGTTGACACTTATCGTGTATGTTGTAGAACATTCAGTACTTTAATCATGTGCATACTTATATGTGTATGACTCAGAACCATCAAAAGCTTTACAAATCGATCATCCTCTTTGTTTTTTTTGTTTTGTTTTGTTTTTCAGTGCTCTTAAATTCCCTTCCTTTTGCAGGGCACGAGTGCCAGCTCCAGGGTAAGCAGGGTTCAGAGAATGTCCTGGTATGAACTGAATCCATCTGAGAGACCTGGGAGTGGGTATAAGCTGGCCCTTTGAATCTTGTCCTCTTCCGTCTGACTTCATGGCCAGCAGCTTTCATCACACCAGAGACATTGTGCACCCGCGGCCCAGTCTTTAGGAAAGGACAGGGCTCCTACTCAAGCTGTCAGGCATGGAGAAGGCCTAAATGGCCAGGTCCCAGAGACTGGGTTTCAGCTTTTGACACCTGACATGTTTGTTTTCATTTTCTTTGCGATTCGATGTTTCACTTGGAGCCTGGCCCTGAAGGTATACTCCATGTAGATGACTTCCTCGTTCCTTGTGGCTCTCGCTTCCTTGCTCACTCCTTCTGAAATGATGACATCACCTGTCCCCTGTGTCAGTGGAGTAGGAACCCTGCACATAGCTACTTTCAGAAAGATGCTGCATCCTGAGCAAACACCCACCTTAGTCTGTTTCCATGCTACTTATAAATTCTGCAAATACTTCCTGCAAAGTTTTACTTATCTTTTCTTCTCTTAAACAGCCTGCAACAGAATTACCTTATAAGTAGCCCAGGACTACTAAGAGACAAAGCTGGGGCCAATGAGAGCCTCAAGAGGACTGCCCGAGGGCCTCAGGGAGCCCGGGATCCAGGCCTACAACAAGCTCATTGGTCGCCCACTGATCTTTGGGCAGGACAGCAAATTGCATCTCATATCTCAGCTACCTGGGCTGTGGGGGGTTCATGCGTAGGGGTCCTGGGATGTTGTGTTGTTGGATTTTGTAAGCAGCCACTTCCATAGTAACCAACTTGGGAGCTAACTGCTACCTAAATTATTAAAAATACATACCAACATGAGACTAATACATATAACATAGACCTCATTGTCATGCTAAGGTTCTCAATGACATCCAGATTCTTTGGTATGATATAAACTCTGATGGTTTGAGTCTCACCGGAAACCATAAGCTGGATGTGAAACAGAACCCCATCCCCTTTTTAAAATTTTTTTTTCATTGTAGTGATAGGTGTTTAATTGGTTCTGACCTGCATTACTTCTGCCAAGAGGAATTCAGAATTACTGATTATAGTTAACGTAGCACAAAGAAGTAAAACCTCTCCTTCTCAGGAAATGGATGCAGGCAATGTGTAATGAAAGCATTGAGTCAGTCATTTTTGTGGCTCATCGTTGCCACATGTAGTTCGGCGAGCTCTGAAGAGATTTTCAGGGACAGAGTGTCATAGCAACGAGAGTGAAGGATTAGGCGTCAGACCATTGGATTGCCCGCAGCCCTATAACGGGGGGGGGGGGGTACCTGACCACTGTCTACGCCCATGTCCTCCTGTACACAGCAGAAGCTTTGGGCTCAGCATGGCTTTTGAGACAGTTCTTTCTTAGGGACCAGTGGAAACCCTTGTCCTCCCCAGTATTCAACTACATAGATATTTTGGGGTGAGTGTGGATGTGGGTGTGGGTATATATACACATGATTTTAGTGGAAAAACAGAGTTCCACTTTATTTTAATTTTTATTTTTGTAGTGCTGGGAATGGATCCCAGAGCCTGGCTCATGAAAGGCCAACTGTACCTACCACTGAGCTACCTCCCCAGCCCTAGTTCCATTTCTAAAAGGAAAAGAAAACCACTGTGTTAGATAATAACTATCCTTAAGCCTTTGTGATTCAATATAAGGTCTGTCTACCCTATGGCCTACACTTCTGGGTGGTCTGCTCAAGTTTTCAGGAAGATGACCCACAGTTCAAGGTGAAGTTAGCATGTGTGGTGTGCACGTAGGCCCAGGCAGGCTCATGGGGAACCGAGAGGAGAGTACATCTGAGGGCATCTGGGGCGGAGAGTGGAGGGAGGATTCTTCTGAGTTGAGTCCTGAGTTTGGATGGAAACAGCACTTCTCAGAACAGTTGAAAGAGACAAAAGTCCTAACCACCCTGGTAGAGTTTTAGAAGAGAAAATCAGAGCCTACTTGTTTACATTTCACAAGCTGCAGGAGCCGGGCGTGGTGGCTCACGCCTGTAATCCCAGCACTCGGGAGGCTGAGGCAGGAGGATCGGTGCGAGTTCGAGACCAGCCTGGGCTACAAAAGTGAGCTCAAGGCCAGCCTCAACTGCATAGCGAGACCCTGTCTCCAAAAGACAAAAAAAAAAAAAACACAAGCTGCAGGGTGAGGAATTCTGTTTTTGTGGCTATGAAATAGGACCTGCAAGAATATTAGCCCATCATATTAATGAGGTGACTTTGATGCAGCAAAAAGAATTGAAGGGCTGGGGAGATAGCTCAGCAGTCTAAGTGCCTGCTTAAACACAAAGACCCAGGTTCGACCCCTAGACCTGGGGCAAGCCATGCCAACCACTGAAACTAGGCGTGGTGCTGCATGCCTGTAATGCCAGCACTGGGGAGGCTGAGACAGGAGGATCACCATGAGTCTGAGCTGCATAGCGAGACCCTGCACCAAATAAATGATTAATAAATAAGTAAAAGAATTGAAATGATTTGACAACAAGTGCTCTAGCATGGAGCTTTATCCCACCCTTTTTATTTTGAGACAAGGCCTCACAGAGTTTCTCACGCTGTCCTTGAACTTACGACCTTCCTGCTTTAGCCTCCTGAGGAACAGGTATTACAGGCTTACGCTACCACACTTGGCTGGGCTGGCCTCTTCTTGACTTTTGCTCTTTCTGTCCCAGAGCTTCTTGTGACCCCAGGTGTTCCGTCCTCCCATCCAGACTGATGGACTCGCCTCTGGGAGTGCTCTCATCCGGAAGAGGCTTGGCTAGTGCCGCTCAGCCAGTTCCATCTGCTTCTGCTCCATTTCCTTCTGGATCTTGGAAGTGAAGTGACCAACTTAGTTTATTTATTCTTTTTTTTTTTAGGTAGTAAGGATTCTTCCTTTTGTGTGTGTGTGTGTGTGTGAGACCAGAGTTAGAACTCATGACCTTGCACTTGCCAGACAGGCATTTGTGCCACGGAGCTATCTCCCTGGCCCCAGGATTTTTTTTTTTTCTTTTAAACTTTATTTATTTATTTATGTTATGGCTGGCTCGTCCTGCCCTGGGGATGAGGCTGGCGCAGCATGTGGTGCCGGGGATCAAACTGCGGTCCCTGCAGTTGCCTAAGCTTGCCTAAGCAGGCACTCTAGACTGCTGAGCTATCCCACTGGTCCCCCAACTTAACTTATAAAACTAGGAAACTGCTCTTCTGGACCAGGAGAGAGAGAGAGAGAGAGAGAGAGAGAGAGAGAGAGAGAAAGAAAGGACAGCAGCAAACCCATACACCATCTGTAAAAAGAAGATATAAACATTTTATATTGTTTGCATTAAAATGGGAAAGAAAAAAACCCTGGGGAAGGAACTGTATTTGTGGAATGTACAGGGAATGTCTTTTACATCCGGACACTCAGCAAACATTATTAATGAGTGATAATGATGTATCGAGTGATTGAAATTGTTTCAGGGAAGGGGCAGGGAATGAAATACTAAGACATTTCTGTCTCCTGGGGAAATCTTTAGGGTGTTGTGAATCTCTTGTGTGTCCAGCTATCACTGTGCGATCATATTTTGCTTTCTCAGTAACATACATATTTCTCAAACACTGTTCTTACACATGTGCACATGCACTTGCACACACGCACACATACACACATGCTTCTTCTGGTTTCCTGACCAGCACACAAGGAGCTTGGACACAACTCCACTCTCACAGGTACCAACCTAAACAAATGGAAGAGCAACAATGCTTCTTAGATTCATAAGAGAAACGTGTCCCAGGGAAGATCACTGTCCTCAAAACTGGAGAAATGGACAGGAAAACACAGAACAGCCCAAGTGACTGGAACAGAAACCCAGAGCAGCAGCCCCTGAGCCAGCCCGGGCTGCACAGGAAGCCGGGACTGGAAGCGGCAAGTTGCCGCATGCTCACAATGCGTGCGTCCGAGCCAGAACTCGGGTGCTCTTCACTTTCCCCTCTGGGGCTCCCCCAAGCTCTTCAGTGAGTAACCGAGAAAAATCCCCTCACATTTTTGGCAGGGGCAGAAGAAAGGGAACCATTTTGTAGTTCATCAGAGCATTTGGTTCTTAACAAGATCTGACCTTAAAAGAATTTAACAAAAGCCTAACCCGAGGGGTTGGGGAGATGACTCCGAGGTGCCTGCCTGGCGAGTATAAGGTCATGAGTTTGAACCCCTGGTCCTGAGGCGGGGGGGGCACACCTACCCTAACCTGATTTTCTACCCTCTTCCCCGTTCTGTCTTTTTGTTTTCTTTTAATTATATATATATATGTATATATATATATATATATATATATATATATATATATATATATATATATATTATGGCTGGCTCAACCTACCCTGTGGGTGGGGCTGGCACAGCATGTGATGCCAGGGATCAAACTGTAGTCCCTGCATTTGCCTAAGCTTTCCTAAGCAAGCACTTTAGACCGCTGAGCCATCTCGCTGGCCCATTAACTGTATTTTAAAGAGAAAAAAGTAAAACAAAATTTCAAAACAAGACGAAAGGAGAGGAACAATGGTTAATACACTGCATGTTGTTATATTTAAGTTAGTTACTCAGAGTACAAGATATAGGCATTTAATTGTCCAAACAATACTAGCACACAACATTGTTTTAAGTGAATTAATAGAAATTAGTGCTATAATGATCTTAACTCTTGTCTCTGTGTGTGTGTGTGTGTGTGTGTGTGTGTGTGTGTGTATTTATCTATACTTGTCTTGCTTTTGATTTCTTTTCTCCTTTCTCTCATCCCAGTTCCTCTTTCCTTTTTGATAGGGATTGGGGAGATAGCTCAGTAGAGTCATAAACACTTGCCTGGCAAGTGCAAGGGCCTGAGTTCAATCCCCAGTTCTGCAAAAAGTATTAGTTTAATCCAGTTTCTCTTTCCTTTTGAGCAGCTTCTTTTACAGTATCTATTGATACTGTGGATCTGTTTACTCCTTAAGCTTCTCACACTAGGGGGACAATATGATGTGTACACATATGGGTCTGGTTTATTTCACTTATAAGTATGGCCTCAAGTTGTATCGATTTACTTATAAAAGCCTCAAGCTTTTCCTTCTTTATGGCTGAGCCATACTCCATTGTATATGGGGCCGGGGAGATAGCTCAGGGGCACAAGTGCCTGCCTGACAAGTGCAAAGTCCTGAGTTTGATCCCCGGTTCCAGAAAAAAAAAAAAAATAGTGCAATTTGAAACATACCCCATTGTATAAAAAAACCACATCCTTTTTTATTCATTCATCAGTTAATGGGCATTTGGATTGCTTATAAACATGGGTACATATACATTGTCATACCGCAGTGTTTTTACTTTCTTCTGGGTAGATTACAGAAGGGGAATAGCTGGGTCAAGTGGGACCTTCAGTCCTAATTTTTAAAATAATCATTATAGTTTCCACAGTGGTTGCAGTCTACACTCCCACCAACAGTAGATAAGGATTCCTTTTTCCCCACAGCCCCTCCAGCATTTGCTATTGGTTGGCTTCATAACAGCCATTTGTTCTGGGGTGCTACAGATACTGTAAAAGAAGAAGCTGTTCAAAAGGAAAGAGAAACTGGGGGGAGAGAAAGGACAAAAGAAGCCAAAAGAACAAGTACCTATAAATGCACACACACAGAGACAATGGTTAAGAACATTATGGCACTCATTTCTGCTAATCCATTGATAGAGATGGAATTGCAGTGCTTTAATTTTCATCTCTCAAATGACCAGTGATGTTAAACACTTCTGTGTGTTTATTTACTCCTTATCTCTCTTCCCTTAAGACGTGTGCATTCAGGGGGCCCGGCAGGATGGCTCAGTGGTCTAAAGCGCCTGCTTAGGAAAGCTTGAGCAGCTGCAGGGACCGCGCGGTTCGATCCCCGGCACCACATGCTGCGCCAGCCCTGCCCTCAGGGCAGGCTGAGCTGGCTATAGGAATACATAAATAAACAAACAAAAGTTCTGAAACAAGAAAAAAAAATATTTTTTAAAAAAAAAGACATGTGCATTCATCTTAGATGCCTACTGTTAGTTTGGTCTTTAATTTTGGGAGGTCTGGGGGAGAGCAGTAGGAAGTTTGTACTGGGCAGAAGGTGAGAAGTCTGTGACTTGGATTCAGAAATGGATTCCTATCCATAAACTGGAGTACTTTGGTGTTGTTCCTAAGTATCAGGTATCTGGGCTACATGATAAAAATGGGAAAACTTAGAGGTTTATGCTAATAGATCACCTGGGGAGCAAATGCCCAAAGGCTTTCTTGTAAAGCTGTCTTGCAGCTAAGCTTAAGAATTCTGGGTGTTCTGGAGCACCCCTAGGAGCATGAGTACATGCATGGGGACATCAAGGCCCTGAGTCTTCTTCTGAGCTGCAAGAAGCCTGACCAGGCGGACTTGGTACATTATGGCCTTGCTTATCGATACTTCCTGGAAGGAGTTCATAGAGAATATGAAAAAAAAAAAATTCCCAGAGATGTCACGACGGCACTACCGATTGCACCAGCATGGCTACATATAGTACTGTGGATGCAGAGATGGTATTGCAGGTCTGATGAAAAGATGCTTTCCTGAGAAAAACAAGCCAGTTGAAACGGCTAAATACATGGAAGCTGTGAAAGTACTGGAGAACACTGAAGAGCCTCTTTATCCGGAGTGCTGTGATATTCTTTTGCAAGGATGAAAAGTTATAGGAAGTAAGGATGACAGCAGACTGGACCTCAGTGTTGTGGAGAACGGAAGGGTGAAAGCAAAAGCAGTAACAAGAGAAAGATGTAGAAGACAGCCCGGAATCCAACGTGAAGGAGGTGGCGTGCTCCCGCTCCCAGGCAGAGGAGACCCCACAGACACGTCGGCAACCCAGAAAGAGGATCCAGGACTGGCCAGATAGCTCAGCAGATTAAAGCACCTGCCTAGGCAGACACGGGGATGGGGGTTTGAACCCCGGTGTGCCATACCGGCCCCACCCCTGGGGCGTGCTGAGACAGCCGTTGAGACTGGGCACGGTGGCGCACGCCTGTAATCCTAGCACTTGGGAGGCTAAAAACAGGAAGATGACTATGAATCCAGTCTGTGTAGTGAGACCCCATAGACCCTGTACTAAATACATAAAAAGAAATTTTAAAAAGGGGATCCAGAAGTGAATCGTGTGTTCAGAACTACTTTTCTTCATTTTCGTTTGACTTTTTCTTTTGTGTTTTGTTTTCATGGGAGTGTGGTGGGATGGGTGTGATAATTAAAACCTTTGTCTTTGAAAAACAACCTTTTTTTTTTTTTTTTTTTTTTTTTTTTTTTGGCGGGACTGGGGTTCAAACTCACAACCCTGCACTTGCCAGGCAGGCACTTGTGCCACAGAGCTATCTCCCCAGCCCCCGAACTTTTTAATTAAATGAATGCTTTGAACAACTAAGTAAATAAATTTGAGAGGTCTAATTTTTTTTTTAACTCTTTCTCTGCCCTGATTAGTAACCCTTGGCCTGAGGAGTGGCTGGCAAGCATTTTTCCCCACCCTGTGGGTCGCCTCTTCACTCTGTTGGTGGTTCCTGTGTTGAATTTCTGGAATCTTGTTTATGATATGCCTGGTTGTGACTGGTTGTAGATTTTTTTAATATCATGGCGAATTTGGAGTTCTATATGCCTCAATTATGTGTATATCAAGTTCTTTTTCCCTACTAGGGAAGTTTTCTGTCATGATGTCTGTGAGCAACATACATACATTTGTGCTATCTTCTGTTCAGAGTCATTGACTCTGATCAATCTTAAGTTTTTCTTCTTTGCCTCATCTAGCAGCTGCTGGACTGATTTCCCATGGTCCCTTGCTATTTTTAAGGAATTTTCTTTTCATGAGGGCTAACCCTAACTCTGCCTTCTATATCTGAGATCCTGTCCTCCCATTGGCTTATCTTGCTGCACTGCTTTCAATTAAATTCTTATTCTCCTAGATACCTGCTTGAGTCTGCCTTATGGATTCCATTCCTTTTCTATGCTGAACATTCATGACTTCCATAAGTTTCTTAAGCTTCTCAATATTTTTAAAGGTGTATCTGTTTTAGAGTCACAATGCGGGGCTGGGAAGATAGCTCTGTGGCACAAGTGCCTGCCTAGCAAGTGAAAGGTTGTGAGTTCAAACCCAGTCCCACAGAAAGAAAAAAAAAATAGAGTCACTAAGCATGATTTTCATTGTGGACACCATCTCTGCAGTTACAAATTATTTTTTTGATTTTTTTTTTCTAGAGCCTTATTCAATGACTTTGTTGTTACCACTTCATAGAGGTCAGGTGATGGCTTTCCTATTGTCCCACCTGATTGCCCCTTGGGTTCACCTTTGGGGAACTGGATGTCTGCGGCTGTATCTTATTTAAGTGTCTTCCTATTTTCTTTCCTTTTTGGTTTAATTCTTGGGGCGATGGTTATAAAATGTGTATGGCAGATTGCTTTGTTGCTAACAATTAGAACCCTAAGGAAATGACTACTTTCTAAGGTGTAGCTGGTTTTCAGATTTTGCAAGATCCTTTCTCTTTAACTTTTTGGAGCTGAACAGTTGCTGCCTTCTTTGCCCACTCCCTAGTTCTTTGGCAGTGTGCCATAGTATTTCTTATGACTGTTAGTCAACTTCAGTCTTGAAATATCAGGAAGAATGACTGTTTAGAGCAATTATGCTGCTTTTGGTTAATGTGGTACTACCTGCAGTAACAATACAATCAAACACAGCCTACAAAATGATAAACTTGAAGAATCCATTAATTTGCTACCTTTAACTGTAGGAACTAGATTTATGGTTATATAATAAAATCTGAAACCAGAAAATCATATGCAATATATAAGCCCTTAATATGTCAATTTTTCCCTCAGGGGTTAAAATTTAAAGGCGTTAGGAGAAAATAGAGAAGTAGAAAGAGAGGAAGAGACTAGAAGTAGGGCCAAAGGACAAAGAGGGATCATGTAACTTTGGGAACTGGTGCAGAAGACTGGAGGGAACGAAAGAAAAAAGAGATAAAAAGTACAGAACAGGCTGGGTGTGGCAGCACATGCCTATAATCCCAGTGCTTGGGAGGCTGAAGCAGGAGGATCAGTGCAAGTTTGAGACCACCCTGAGCTACAAAAGTGAGCTCAAGGCCAGCCTGAACTGCGTAGTGAGACCCTGTCTCAAAAAGACAAAA
>PVJA010046081.1:0-15319 GCA_004027025.1 Myocastor coypus | reverse complement strand
GACAATATGCAATATGTCAACTTTCAAAGAAAAGAAGGGGGAAAAGAAAAAAAAAAGTAATGTGGATTTAGAAAGGTTAATGTTTAATTGTTTGATCAATCTTATATACCTATATGTATTAATCTAAACTGATCTGATGATGAAAATATGTAATATAACCATTGTTAAATTTAAACAATAAAAAAATTGAAAAAGAAAAACTTAAGTCATTTGGAGAATTTTAAGGTAGTTATGGTTCAGAGTTTTGTGGGGTGTTGTAGTATTTTGTTTTTGTTGTTGTTTTATAAATCTGGAGTGGATGTCCGTCTTAGTTTGCTTGTTGCTGAGCAAAAGTACCAGACATCCGAAGTTAAACAAGGAAAGGTTCATTTCAACTCACAATGGTAGAGGTTTCAGTCCATAGTCAGCTGGCTCCAACACAGGATGGCATAGCAGAGAGATATCACATAGCAGAAGCAGTGTATGGCAGAGCAGGTGAAAGGCAGCAAAGCAACAGGTAGCAGAACCAACCTGCTTTTCCCTTTTATCCCAGTGAGGGTACCAGCCTTTGGGGGGGTAGCATCCAGCACCAAGTTAAATCCAACCAGTGGACTAATTTATTATCGGTTTAGTACATCCTTAATCCTACTATCTAGCTAGCTCTGGAAAGCCCCAACTATGAGCACATGAGACTTTGGAGGGACATCTAGATATAAGCCATACCACTGTCTAAAATTCTAACTCCAAGTACTGCTAGAATATTACTAATTACTAAAATCCTAGACACTTAACACTATCAATATTGCCAATTAAGTAAACACCAATTAAGCCAAACACCAGTTAAGTTCATCATCAAGTCTACCATTGCTGGGTGCATCTTTCATTAACTTCTACAGTATATGTAATTTATACTTTTAATAGACTGATGTTGAATACTTAATACTATGTTCAAGATAGTCTAAGGCTTATAGATCCTGATAAAATAAAGCAAAACTCATTAGCATTAAGGCCAAAATTTCCCTCCCATACAATGCCAGAGGTTAATGTTACTTTGCTTCCAGCCAGTATGAATTTTTATTGCCATATAAAGTCAGGTTTGGTAACATGGAACTCAAAATAATATAACACAGACTTTCCCAGTGACCCGCTCTGTCTCCTATATAATTTTTGATTCAAGAGACTGTACTGTTGGGGGAAAATTCAGCATAAAAGAAACCTTTGAAATATGAGTTGGTTGACACAGTATGCTCTAAACCCAAATAGATTATTACAATTCAAAAATGATCCCCCAGATTTAGATCATTTAAATTCTAGCATTGCCCTATGTTTTTTGTCTTTTTATGCTATTATTTCTGGAGCTCTTTATGCCCTGTTTCACCATCACAGGAGACAAATTTGATCACATTTCATATTCGAGATAGGATCTTGTTTTGTAGTTCAAAATTCCTTGAACTCACTATGTGTCCTAGGTTGTCCTCAAACTAATAGCTGTCTTCCTGTCTCAGACTTGTAAATGCTGGGATTGTAGGTGTGTAGGACCAGTATGGAACTTCTGAAAGAAAGAAAGAAAGAAAGAAAGAAAGAAAGAAAGAAAGAAACCACATGAATGTTCCAGCTAGATGCCACACTGTGCAGGAGCTTCATAGCAGAAAGTCAGTGGAGATATGATTCAGAGTTAGCCTGGCACCTCTCCGATTTCATCCTAGGTCTGCCATGTAGCAAGCAGTGAGGCGCACTCAAGCAAGAAACTTCATCACTTCAGGCCACTCAATAGCTTGATTAGAAAACACCTATGGTTTCAGGTAATCAAGAGCTGACAAACAATAGCTGAAACATGTTAAAGTTTCACCCCTTGAGAAGAATTTGGAAGTTGATAGTCATAGGCCTTGGCTCCACAGCTCAAGATGGCAGTGCCCAGACTTCTGAACTAAGTTGGTATTTCTCTCAGAGTCACAAGATGGCAGCCGTAGTTCTTGTCATGTGGCAGGCAGCCGGAAGGTAGAGAACAGGAAAAAGAAAGTGATGGTGTCTGTTTAACAAAGCAAGAATTTCCCAGGAATCCCACATCAACCCTGGCTTTCATGGGCCAGTCCATGCAACATGTCCTCTTCTAATTTCAAGATTCTGAGTTTCTAAAACATCTAGAAAAAATTAGATTCTAAAGTACAGGAAGACACTAAACACAAGTGAGAAGATGGGTGTTAGCTAAATCAAGCTACAGCACTTGACACCCAGGTAAAGCTCTGTGTGAAGGCAACAGCCACAATGATGGAAAAGGACAAGATTGAAACAAGAATCAACAACAGTCGTTGAATAACAGACAGAGGGCCGTAACGGGAAGGATGTTGGTCAGGGACCACACTTTATCCTTTCAGTAGCCTCCTCAGAGTCTAATAAACTCCTCAGGACAAAATAGTCAATAAGGATTGGTCCCTGTATGATTGTCACAGCTGCGATACCATGGAAGGATAATATGGCTGCAGACTCCTCTTTAGGGAACTGGAATTGTAGAAAAATAGGAACTACTTAATATTAGCCCTTGCTTGATTTTTAGCCAAAGTTTCTGCTGAAATATTTTACTAGACTTTTTCCTGTTTAAGTTTCGTACATTTTGCTAGTGCTTAAGTCAAACAAAAATTCCATCACATTGTATTAAAAGTTTCTCTCCTGACATAAACGGGAAAGCTACAGGGTATGCTCACCTCTGGATTCCTATCAGAGGTGCTGGTGAGCAAACCTGATTTCTATGAGAGCCATGCAGTCAGGCCTTCAGAGCCCCTTTTACATGGTATCCTATTATTTAACAGGCACTTTAAATTGAGACCAGCATCCTGATTCTCGGGCAGCATGGCTTTTATTGGAAGTCTCTGCCACATTTAAACATCTTTAATACATTTTAAAAATAGAATTGTAAAAGGCAGTGACCAGACTTCAAAGCATAGACAAGTTGGCCAGAATGGTGAAGCTGGCGACAATTTTCACTGGTTGTAAAGCTCGTGGAGCCTCTTTCAATCCCCAAAACAATTGCTGAGGAAGGGGTTTGACACACATTTCTCCCGAGTGTCTCCGGGATGGGCCTGAGCAGGCCAGGTGTGGGGGAGCAGGAGGCCAGGGTGAGATCCGCACCCTCGGGGCAGATGTTAAAAACACGGAGCAGAGCAATCAGCAGAGCCAAGGAAACCAGGCCAAACCAAATCGCAGGGAAGAGCTTGGAGAAGCTCTGCTGCCCTTGCTGAGCGCTGGTCCCTTGTCTGTCATCTCCTGCACAAGTGTTTCTTTCTCTCCAGAGACTTCAGAATCTTACCTCAGGGAAACCTGACCCCTCTATTTTGCCTCCACTGAACTCTGCACTGACTACGCTTCAGTGAAGAAGTCATTTACTTGCAAGTCAAATTCTGCATCCCACTGTCACTCAGTGTGACTACCCTGAAGGACAGCTATCTTTCACTCACCTCATGGACACAGCAATTCCATGTATGCTGATAAAATCTGAGTCTTTAAGAGATATTTGGGCAGCAGGATCCAGATAGGTACATGATCAAGGCAGGATGTTTGAATTTCCTTAGGTGAAGGCAACTTCACGAAGTGTGGTCCCTGACCCTAGAGAAGCAGCCTCACTTGTTAAAAATCAATGTTCTCAACTCGGGCTGCTAGTCTACAGGGTGAATAGGCAAGCCAGAGGATCAGGTGAGTGATGGTGCCAGGTGAATGCAAAGCCCAGCCATGTGGAGACTCAAAAGAAACTGTTTCAGCTCAAGCCAGAACACACCATGTCCCTGTGGGAAAGTAGTTGGGCTGGGAGGAATTTCAATAATCTCTCTTAGCAAGATATTGAAGTTGTTCTGATGCACACTAATGTTGAAGAATAATGACAACCTTTTCAAACTTCAGCTTTCTCATCTGTAAAAGAAAGCTGACAGTAAAAAAGGGTTGGCCCAAATAGGAAGTCAGATAATATATGCATCATTTAGTCCAGAGCCTCATATATAATCATCATTCAGTAAAATTACGGAAGGGTGGATTTACTTGTTATGCTGGACTGGTCACCGAAGCATTCCCAGTACTGGTGTTGGTCTCACTGGCTGATGCTTTTGAGTTTCCCTCACAGTGGATTCCTTAGGTGCATCGAAATCTCCAATGTCTCCCAGCTAAACCGTACCTTTGCAGAGTCTTTATAGTTCAGCCAGAGCCAAGCCTGAATCCTGGGATCCTGCTTACCCCATTAGACCCTGTCCTCACCCCTCAGGTTAGAGATCTGGATTTTAGGAGACAGTCCGTTTGTGCTGTAGAGGAAACAATCTCCTGGCCCCGACAGACTTAAGTGGGAAAGGAAAAGGCCTCAAGGAATTGCTGCTCAAGAAGAAAGCTGGAGGGAAGGTCCCTCTGCATCCTCTGACAGGACATGGAGGAAATCAAATGGCTCTGGAGCCCAGCGTTCCAGCAGCCAATTAAGTCATTTAAAGTTTTCCAATTGATTTCCCCTTAACAGAGTCACAACAGTTTAAAATTCGTCAACAACCCACATCCCTCCTTAAGGGAAACAGGCAGCCCCCCTACTGCTTTACTTAATTCTACCAGACTACTAAACATCTCCCCCTGCCCCCCTGCAGCAAAATCCAATTTAAGTACTCTGTTTACAGCAGCAGACCAACCTTTTTCTCAAGAGAGAAAAATCAAGGACCATCATCAAATAGACTCTTGACCAAAAAGAGACACACACACACACACACACACACACACACAGCACACGCACACAGAAACCTTCAGCGCATTTCTCCCTTTGGCTGTGGGCAATGGAGAGGGCAAAATTACGATTTCAAAGGCCGTGTCTTCTCAACACAGTGCTGGGCAAGGCAAGCCAAAGGCCTAAAGTGTTCCTTGCCTTCTATCCTGAAGCTGCTACCAAATAACACACCAGGGGGATTCTGTTCAGTCACCCCAGGGGTAGTTGAAAGCAACCAAGCTCTGGCATTTCTGGCCAATGAAAACTGTCCTTTCACTCTCAAATAAATAGTTCTCTGAAAATTATTGTTATTACTGTTCTTTTAATAAGTCCGCATTGCCTCAGTGTCCCACCACCTACTGCTTTCCATTTGTTTTCATGTGGGAGCCAGATCTTTGAAGCTGGCTTCTCCCCAAACAGAGTGAAGATGTAGCACCCTTCTCTGCCTGACTGACCCTCCCTGGAGAGGCACTGTGGGACTGAGTCAGCCCTGATGGAACTTTTCTCATTAGTACCACAGACAGCATATATTCCTGCCTGGCCAGCTCTCTCTTATCAGAGAACCCCAAATATATTGTAAGAAATATTAAAGATGGCTATTAAGGGACAACTTGTTTATCACCACCTGAATCAATTTGATCTTGCCCTGGCAGGTGAGAGAAGGAAGAGACCACTCTCCTTAGGTATTGGGTAGAAGAAAATAGCTGGGGAGAACCTGTTCACTGAATCCCTGTCCCCCACAAAGACTCAATAGCAAAATGAATATTGACAAGTTTGAAACTGCAACAACCAAGCAAAAGGCGTAGAGGAAACAAGTGCCTGTGACAGTTAACGTATTATGACAACTTAAATAAGAAATGACCTGAAAAATTGGATCAGCATAGTCCTGAGTGTGGCTGAGGATGTTTACTGAAGACAGAAAACCCATTCTATGACATCTTGTTGCCTGAGTGATGGAAAAGGGAAACAAAGAAGGAAGGTGGCTATTCTTCCTTCAGAGAAGCTCCAGTCTTCGGGTTCGCCTGGAGCATCATCTCCAGTGCAGAATCTTCAGCCTCCTGAAATGCACGCACATGAGACACTACCCTGAGGTCCAGGCCTTTGCCTGGAGTGCTCTCTAGTGCGGGCAGCCATTCTGTACTCTTCCACGCCTGGCTCTGTGGGTGGACATTGTAAGCCGATCTTGGAAGTTCTCATGTATTTATGCATCTTGCATTAAATCTGTTTTCTCTCATAAGCACTGGCTGATAAAATGCTAGCATATTTTTCTTATCACAAAATATTTTTAGATTATACGATATACACAGATGATTGGGACATTGTCCTCCGTCCTGTCCTCAAGGACCTTACAACTCAAAATGGGAAATGATACATGTACACAAGTAACGTAACAAAATCAGAAGCATATGGTGAATAATGAGAAATATGAACAAAGATGCCACAGGAATGCAAAGAGAGAGGAGAAGACTTCTGTCCAGGGTAGACTGAGCAAGCATTCCCTGGAGATGACATGTCGGTAGAACTGGGAGGGAAATCGTGCATTTCCAGAGACAAAGCCTGGGAAGCCCTACTGTGGGAGGCTGGTGCTGTGGGCAGTAGCTTAGCATCTACCAGTGCCAGCTATTTATCTTTCCAGATTCTTGTCTCTGGCCATGATGCTGGCTACTTGCACAGCAGGGAGATCAGCTAGGTGATCTTTGGGAAGAAGCTTCCTTCCTGACTCACATAAGAAAAAGAATAGAAAAATTGCTTTTCTTGGCTTGCACATGGTCAGCCAAGGATGTGCCACCTAGAATTGTAGCTACCAGCTTGGTGTCTAGGAGAAAGCATAAGAATATTCATAGATAAGTGGTTTTGCTCCCTGATCTAATAGCCACTCAAGGAGCTTTATCCTTCTGTCACTTGCAGCTGAATGCACTGTGAGTCACACACAAATAGAGCCATACAAGGATTTCAGAATGAGCACAGAACAAGGAAGGTGTTCTGGTGCTGACAGATGGGTGTAGCATATGGAGAGCTAACGTGAAATAAGGCAGGAAAGTTGGGGCCAATTTCTGGAAGAATTTACAATGAGAATGAGAAGTTGATTCTGAAGGCAGTGGTTGAGAGACAGTGAAGACAACTGAGCAGAGCACTACCCTTTTTAGAGCAGTGCAAGAGGGACGTCAGTAACTAGGCTGAGATGTAGAGGAAGGACTAGCCGGAGAAGGTGAGGAAAACACATAGGACTTGTGTTGCAATTAATCTAACTCAAGCATTAGCAGGCATTGCATTGCCCTGGGGAGATGTTAAAATTTCTGAAGTCTATTCAGTTGGTCTAGAACTGAGATCTGGAATGGTTTTGCCCTTTATTTTTGTTTTAAGCTCATCATAGGACCTAACATACAGCCAATGTCAAGACCAAAGGCTGTACAAGAGAAAAGGAAGGACAGACATTGGAGAGACAAGGGGAACACAACAGGCTGTGTGTGGAGACCAGGAGGGTACAGAGTGCAAAGGAGAGGGAAGAGTCAGTGATCAACTCTTCCAAGTGATCATCTCTTCCCGTGACAAAGGATGGCAGTACCATTCACAGGAACAACCAGTTTAAGGACAAAATGTTAAGTTGGGGAAATAATGTAGTTGAATATGGGCAAGCTCTAGCCTCTAGCTAAGCATTTAAAATTACAGGTTTTAAAATAACCTACACTGGGAGATCACTGATCTCTGAGTGAGGGTGACACAATGGGGGAAGGAATACAGCAAGAAAAACAAAGGCATGGGCTCGGGAGATAGCTCCATGGCACAAGTGCCTGCCTGGCAAGTGCAAGGTTATGAGTTTGAACCCAGTCCCACAAAAAAAAGAAAAAAGAAAAAAAAAAAAAAAAAAAAAAAAAAAAAAAAAAAAAAAAAAAAAAAAAAAAAAAAAAAAAAAAAAAAAAAAAAGAAAAACAAAGGCAGACCCTCTTTAAAATCTTAAGGAACGCTGGGGGAAAGGAAGAACTTGTCCAAGGGGGTATCAATTTGGGAAATTAAGATCTGGTCCCTCATCCATTTATTAATTGATAAAACAGTTCTTTGATGGAAATTGGACATCAGTGTATGATGCTGACTGTGGAAAGGAAATCTAGCCAGCTGCCTACCAATAAAGCTGAACTTTAACACAAAGTCACATGTATGTACCACCTCATCTCATAGCAGAAAAAAAAATACATAGTCACTAAGAGTGAACTTCTTATTAAACTGTTAAAACCAAAGAACAATGTTTTCGAATAGTACTCTTGAACAAAACTCTCCTACTTTTGAAGCAAATTAAAATTGTACATATACCTCACTAATGAGATCCCATGGTCCAGAAAGCAACCAGTTGAGACTAGGAAAGTGATATTTCCTCTTTACAAAAACTTAAAACTTTTTAAAAAACTGAAGAAAGTTATACCAAAAATCTTCCCTTCATTTTTGTCTCAGCTTTCTTCATGAAGAATTGGACAAATAAACAAATATAAATTCAGACCTCTCTAGTTGGTTCTATGTGAGAACAGTTAAAACTGTTGAGAAATATCATCGAATAGATGGTTACCTAAAAACAACAGATATTATTATTGCTGAAATTATTAAGATGCTTGATATTATTTCAACTAGTGGTATTAATGATAATGTTATATCACAATTATGTAGCTAGTGTCAAGATTTCCTGTTCTAAGAGCCTCCTTGACGCTATGACCCTTTAGGTTGAGCTTCCTTAAATTTGTTAGAATAAACCTACTTCTGAAGATTACACTGAAATTATTTCATTATTTTTCTGCCTCACAACAAACTGTACATAGGTATAAATGGTGATGACTGCTTTTGTGAGATAGAATCATTAGGCTATTTGTGAAAATAGAATTTCTTTTGGTCCCTATTAGGGTAAAAGAACAAACTACTAGAATTATTTAATGCTTTCATATTTAAATTTTAGTAGGAAATCAAATGCCCCTAACTTTGAAAGAAAAGCTCAATATGAAATAATCCATGGCTTCTCCTTTACCATTTTTTAATAACTGCTTCTATGTAAAACTGGTTCTCAACTTTTCTAATGCCGTGACCCCGCAATACGGTTTCTCACGTTGCAGTGACACCAAACCAAAAAATAATTTTGGTGGCTACTTCAAATTATTTATTAATTCCAGTAAATAACATTTCACCATGGCATACCACGGGTTTAAGTATGTATTTTCCGATGGCTTTAGGTGACCTGTGTTTTGGTTGTTTGACCCCCCCACTGGGATTGTGACCCACAGGTTGAGAACTGCTGATGTAAAATTTCCTCAAACATGTGCTGCTTAAGGAAAGGGTTGGAATTAAATTTCTATGCCAGATAAGTGTATATTTGCTAAAAATCAGCCATGTGTCCTCAAAAATACAAAAGACTTATGGATATTGCTAAGGTTAATTACCTCCAGTTGTGTTTTTGTTTCCAGAATCAAGAATTAGTTTATTCAGATACATGGTTAAATTACAGTTTTCAGTTTGATTTTTGGTCATGCACTCCAAAATGTATCCTGAGATTACATCACAAGGCCCAACATTTATAATTTGCAAACATTCTCTTTTTCTTCTCTTTGGTGACAGAAATTAAACTCATGACCTTGTACCTACCAGGCAAGTGCTGTGCTGCTAAGCTATATCCAGTGCCCCTATTGAAAAAAAAAAAAAAATTCCCCACACACAGAAAACAAAGGCTTGGTTTAAAATCCCCAAGACACTGTTGTGATGGTACATTGCAAGATGAACAAGGGTGACTGTTATTTATTTTTAAAACTCAGGTAGCTGTCATACACCAGGTTATAAAAGGGTCACTGTCTCTGAGTACTTGTTTATAGAGGAGCAAACATTGCTTTTGCCCATCTTTGGTTGGAAACAGAAGCCTGTAGGACTGCCATAGCCCTCTACCTGCCAACAACAAGTGCCTGCTCATGGCTCAGGGCTGTAGAGACTTGGGGGCCAGAGGTAAAGTAGGATGCTGTGCTCTGGGAGGCTCTCCATGGAATTCAATGCTGGCGCCTTTGGCCCTTCATTGGGCCCACCGGGAGAACATAAGAGAACCATTCTTCCTTCACAAAATGTGATAGCAAACCTTCACCTTAAAGTGAGTTGGAGAGCCGTTATCTGGTTTTCTCAAGAACTTCTTTCAGAAACTGATGGTTGCCTAGAAACAATGCTAAGCTACTGCTAGGAATCTCAAGGGAAGATGTCAACCTACACTGCCTACTTCAAGGACAACCACAGGGGAGAGCCCAGGCCTGGAGCTGCTGTGAACACAGTAGCCTGAGCTTTATATGGAAAAGTCTTGAAATGATTGCAGAGGCCTGCAAGACTGGCTCAGCTGTGAAAAGGGCTGGCACAGTGAATGGCTGCGGCCAGCTCTGGTGGTCAGTTTGGCCCAAGAACCCTTTGACTCTGCCCCTTTCTTATCAGTCTCTCTTCTCATTTCAGTGTCTTCTGGATGATTCTACAGTCACAGCAAGACGATATTTAGAAATCCAAATGACTGCACTCTGACTGGAAGCAGCCTGGCAGAGACTTAGACACAGTGCAACACATCCCAGCAACTTGCTCTGGAGACAATGGCCATCAGGGCTCGTGAAGTTCCCCTCGTTCTGTCTAGTTCTTAAATGAAGCTGGTTGCTCTCAGGCGTGTACCACTGAGAAAACAGATGACTAAATGAGCATGTTCCTTGGGAGGCGTCACATGTCCACATGTGGCGTCGGAGGTCCTTCCCTACTCCAGGCAGCTAGCATTTCACATGAGATGTGCCTCAGGTACTCTCACTGCCATCTTAAGGAAAGAGAAGTTTGGATGACTTCTAGATTCTTTTTAATGTTAAATAGACTCAGTTTCTTACAGCAGAATCTTCTCAGCCATTACAAATTGTTTTTTTAGAAGAAAATTAAGAACAAAGAAAAATACTATGCTTTCACAAATATACATATGTTAAATATATTGTATTACTGTAATTTTATTATTAAAATTCCATAAAAGTTTTCCAACTCTTTAAAAATTATTTATAATGATTTGTTCTGGGATATGAGCTAGAAATAATTTTTTAATGATCTATCTATCAGTAGTGACATGCCCATGTGAAATAAATCATGATAACACTATCATAAAGTTTGCTGAAACGCTAATTTAGTTTACCCGTCTTTTTTTTTTTTTTTTTTTTTTTTTTTTTTTTTTTTTTTTTTTTTTTTTTTTTTTTTTTTTGTCTTTTTGAGACAGGGTCTTGCTATGCAGTTGAGGCTGGCCTTGAGCTCACTTTTGTAGCCCAGGCTGGTCTCAAACTCGCACCAATCCTCCTGCCTCAGCCTCCCAAGTACTGGGATTACAGGCGTGAGCCACCACGCCCGGCCTTACCCAAGTCTTATTCATAATCAATAACGATAGATAATACCATGTGCTGTCACCATATAAAACATATATCACATGTATGAACCAAAGCTAAAATAAGGATAAAATCTTTAAAGAAACATTAATAGTGATTTGAAAGGGGAATGTAGAAAGGCCAAAGCCACAAGTTACCTTAGACTTGCTAACACTTTTATAGGACTTTGAACTTATAGATAATACAACTTTGGGTCACTTCGAAGAGAGTGATTGGTCACTTAGAAAACAAATGAGTGTGTTTCTATTTGGATGAGGCTTTGTTTGCTTAATTCCAATGAGGCTGTTCTTTCTAATTCCTGGAGTTGACTTGAGACATTCTAGATAATTCTTGCACACAGAGACATTTCAAAGCTTAAAGAAGGAATAAGCTACATATATTGAATGTTTGCCACCTATGGATCACAGCTGAATTCCATTCACCAATAAATGACATGCTTAACTTGGGATCTGTGCAGAAGTGGGCGCGTCACAAGGATAGCAGCTCTTGTTGGATTATGTCCCCTAAGTGTCCCCTAAAGGCTCATATGCTAAAGGCTTGGTTGCAGACTTAAGGTGGCAATAGGACATGGCAGAGCCCTTGGGTGATAGGACTCAGTGGAAAGAAGTGAGGTCACTCAGTGCACTCCCACGGGAATACTGGGACTTTCCCTTTGCTTCTCAGTCACCTTGATGTGAACAGCTTTCAGTATCACACACTTTCCCTATGATATACTGTGCTGGCACAGGTCCAAAGGCACCAGGCCCAAGTTTCCATGGACTGAAATCTCTGAAAGCATAAGCCCAAATAAACCTTTTCTCCTTTAAGTTGATTTTCTCAGGTATTGTGTCATAGTAATGAAAAACTAACTAGCACAATAGTCCAAGCAAGCCAGAAGCCTGAGGTTACTGAGGAGCAGCAAACATTTGCCATGGTTGCATGAGATGATACAAGGAAGGGAGGAGATGGGAAGTTTTTACTGCTCTTTATATGGCAAGTTGGGGGAAAGCGACAAATAATACTTTTAGTTTATATTCAGCTATAACAACAACTGATTATTTCTAAAGATTAAATTATAGTCCAGCAAAATGAAATGGGCTACATGGTCACTTGCCCCCAGAATTATTTTCTAGTAGAAGTTTTTAAATGTGCAAGCTCAGCTAACTGAAAACAGAAACAATAGATCAACTTCTATAAGCTCTTGGAAGTAGCATCCAACGGTTTGTGACAGTGGTTTGTAGACAAAGCTATATTACAAATGTAAACATGTCTTCATCTGGGCTGTTAACCTCTTCTGGATGCCCCCATGCGTGGAACCTGAAGCGGTTCACAGCATATTGGTAAACTGCCCAACAAAGCTAACTGAGCAGCAGGTGAGCACAGACGGAACCAAATATTGATTAAGCCCTCCACTCTTAAAAGAGAAGGTTGATTCTGTAAGTTATGGCTAACATCCCTCACCAAAATAATGAGTTAAAAATGAAAATCTACTCAAATGATTTATTGTCATGTAAATCAACACTAGGTTAAGCAAATATCCTCTTCTGTTACACTCGTTGTTTCTCCCCCCCCCCCACACACACACACAATGCCTCTCACCAGATCCTATCCATCTACCTCTACCACATTGTCCCTGCTGACTGGCTTATCTCTGTCTGTCCACAGTAAGACTCACCTCTGAAAACTCACTGCTGCTAGTCTGTCTGATCCACTATTTCCATCTTAGCATTTTAATTTATGCTAATAGACACGATGAGTGTTACCCGAACTTCAGTCAATTCTATATTACTATATTTATATATTTTTGTTATAAAATTAATTCCATTATTTAGCTGAATACTTAGATGGCCCAGCGGTCTACAGCGCCTGCCTGGGAAAGCTTGGGCGGCTTCAGGAACCGTGGTGGTTCGATCCCCGGCACCACATGCTGCGCCAGCCCTGCCCTCGGGGCAGTCTGAGCCAGCCATAAAAATGAGTGAAAAAACAAACAAAGGTTCTGAAACAAGAATAAATAAATAAATAAATAAATAAATAAATAAATAAATAAATATATAGAAGAAAAATGTTTAATATCTATAAAATACATAAGTAAAGATACTTCCTTCATAAACCACTTTAAATTACTTATCACCGACTATCTTGTAATAGGATCAGAGTGAATCCATCATTATACAATACAGTATGATTTCTCAAAGTATGGGCCTTGGGCCAGGAGCTTTGGCATCACATGAAAACTTGTTTAAAAGCTACTGCACAGCCCACCCTGAGTATATCGAGCCAGAAACCCTAGGAGATGGGCCCAGCAATCTACATGTTAGCAAGTCCTCTAAATGATTCTGTCACATACAAAAGTTTAAGAATTTCTGAACCAAAGAATGGTTTTGATTGGAGAAGCTCACACTCTCAAGGTCAGCAAGAGGAAATGAGGGTCTTCTTTTACTCCCACCATATTGTGGAGAGGTCAGGGCTAAGTGCTACTGTATTCACCAGGGTCTATGCCTAGCAGAAGGACCTGCCTATTTTGCAGGTCCTTCATAAAAGGCAAGCATGAGTACCCATCAGTAGGCAGACAAAGCAGTTTGAGTTAGAATTGACAGCTCTTTCCACAAGTTGTCCGGGAAATTCAGCTGCCAGGCACATGTGGGAAGTTGTATGCACACCTGTCAGGGAGAAACATCACTGTCATAGTAGATGGAGGTGTTTGGGTACAGGCTCTTCCCTAGGAAGAAGGGGTTCCCACAATCCCAGCCAACTTTGGACCTTCCTAGACAGTCCTCAGAGCCACTCATAGGTATTTCTACCCAAGTTCTATCCCTGAGATATATATTGCACACTTTGGGAGTCACTGGCCTCTACATTCACACAGATTTCTCTGTGATGTTATGTTCAGATTTTTGTACTGTTATTCAAGCTTCAAAGTAGCTTGCCTATTGGTATTTAGTTTTTAAAACTTCCTGGTGTTTTGTCCCCAAGTGCCTTCTCCATGGCATTGAGGTGGCTGTTAGGGAGATCCTGAATGAGTGCCATTTAGAACCATCATATTTTAGAAGTTGGAGGAAATAAAGAGTTGAAATCCTCTAACCTCTGGTCAGAGTTGAATCACTCTGACCAATTTTTTCAAGGGAAAAAATTCAGGTGCAGAAAAGTGAAAGCCTTGCTGAGCTCCATACATTTAATTAATGATAGGCAGAATGAACATTCCTATCTTGGTTCTCAGTGTGTGACATTCTCTCAACAATAAATAATAATCAATGTGGTTACTTTATCAACAAACATGACCCATTCCCTACCCACACATGGGAGCATAATATACAGGAGATTTATTTAAACTAAATTTACTATAATGTTCCCTCCTCTAGAAGTATTTTACTAAGTGTATGTGCCACCTCTAAAGGAAGGTTATTTATAAGTAACCTATAAAGAGGACTTACTTGACCGGGCAGGGTGATTTTTCTTCTGAATTACATCCTAATATGTATAGCTTTCTTGCTCTCAGCTGATTCCACTTGGAGCTTTGCCCAGCACAATTTACATCTATGAAGTGTTGAACATTTAAGCAAATTAAGTGTCTAAAAAATCAAACACAAATTGTATCTTGGTGATTTATACCTTCATAAAGCAAAACACATACAGTGCATCAAGCACAAGCTAGATTTATAGGCCCACTGGATAGGAAAAGTGAATAGATGGTCCCTCCCTCGGGTATATGTCAACAACTCTGTGTGTGTGTGTGTGTGTGTGTGTGTGTGTGTGTTCCTTAACCATGGGGACAATATTTATCTTAGAAATTATCTTCAATGCTAACATGTAATTTGAGCTGAGAATGAGAAAATTGTACATGAATTCTGGACAGAGATTAAGGGGCCAGTTATTTTTGATGGAAGCCAAAAATGGCGGGCATAGAAACAGCCTTTATCTCTGGCCTCTAATCTACCACATCCAAGCTATCCAGCCACTCTTAGTACCAAGGAAGCAAGTTCTCTTAAACACAGGATGATGTGAGGCAGAAAGTGTGATGTAGTTGGTCACAACAAAGTATACTGGAGTCCAAGAGTTGATTCAGATCCTTCCTTTACTAAGTGCCATGCCCTACAGACTTTGAGGTACAATAGCCTCCTGAAAGCTCAGGGCAAGGATTCATCATCTGCACTGATGCCAGAGGAAAAATATTTGAATCCCAACTCTTCTACCTACTGAATATGAGCACCTGTTTCCTTATCTATAAATGGGGATT
>PVJA010046080.1:0-15299 GCA_004027025.1 Myocastor coypus | reverse complement strand
GCTCACTTTTGTAGCCCAGGCTGGTCTCGAACTCACAACGATCCTCCTGCCTCAGCCTCCCAAGTGCTGGGATTACAGGCGTGAGCCACCACGCCCGGCTTCAAAAATATACTTTCTAAAAAGTAAACAAATAAAAATATAGATACACAGATCCTACCCCAGAAAGTGTGCTTCATAAAAATCAACTGTAGAATAGAATTGTTGTTAAAGAACTGGGAAATTAAATTTATCCTAACTAGTTGCTGGTGTTTGCTGACTACTTTTCTTCTAAATAGTTAAGTAAATCCTCTAAGGACAAAACCAATGAGGCCACTGTTTGAATAATAAAGAGCATCTTTTCCCACTGCAGAGTTTGGAGGCTCCAGCTCTAAACTTGCATTGAATTTCCAGGAATCCTTCTTTGTAGAACTTTGAACTTCCTTTTTCTCATCTCCTCAGGAAGGATTCTTAGTTGGCTCTTATCCAGTGAAATTTTCATAATTACATGCAATATTTTACATAGTTCATTTCAGTTGAGGTAGAATTAACTGCTTTAATCAGATTTTCCAGTCTTTCAAAAATATGTGAGTAACCACCACAATCAGACTTGCAAATAATGCAATCCAAGGCCTTGTGAACTTTAGCTCCAGCATAACAAACAGAAGAAGGCAAAGGAAGAGTTGGCAATTATTATGAGAGCATTTCAGATGTTATGGGTCTTAGCTCCCCTTCCTCCAGGAATCTCAGCCTATGGGAAGAAGCTTTCATAGAGCCACTGGACAGTGGAAGATAGGTCTTCTAGAGCACACAAGCCCCAAAGGGCTGGTATTTGACTCACACCCAAGAAATGGAGAGAGAACAGGGTTTTCTGCTTAGGTGTTCAGATGGCACAGTGACCAGCGTGATGATGGCTTCCTTCTGCTTCCAGAATATTGTCTATATTCTGCAGAATGCATGTCTTTCATGGCTCATTAGCTAGAGATAAGTGTGGGGGCTGCCTTAAATTCTATGCCAAGAGAGCCTTCTGGAGTCAAAGCAACTGTAGCAGGAAAAAAAAGTAGAAAATATACCATGAGATGCCTAGGAATCAAGGAGGTACAAGTGAAATTTGACAGCATGTCCCTATGTCAAGACCAGTGAAGATGGGATAACCCAAGACTGTTGCTAGTAGTGGTATAACATGCTGTCAGTGGGTCCTACCCTAGTGTTTGTGACTTGTATAAACCCCTTCTCCTCAAGTTTAAACTAGATCTAATTACTTAATGAATGGGATATGGTAAAAGTGATTCTAAGTTCAGGTGCAAAAGACTGTGACTTCTGTCTTGCTAACTCTGACCCTCTCACCTGCCTGCACAGAGGGTGTCAGCAGCCATGTTGTGAACTGTGCACAAGGCAAGGGATCTGGGGTGGAGGAGGACCTAACCAACAGCAGAGCACACAGAGAGCTGAAGTCCCTGGGTCAATAACCACAAGGAACTGAATCCTGCCAATAACTACTTAAGTGAGTTTGAAGTTTGGTGACCTTCTAATCAAGACTTAAGATAACTGTACCGTGTGAATACCTAGAGCCAAAGGATCCAGGGAAACGATACACGAATCCAAAGCCACAAAGGACTGTAAGTCCTAAGCTTTGAAATAATTTGTTTTTAAAAAGATATTTAGTATGGGTTATCACAAAGATAGTAACTTTCCTGGGGCTGGGAGGTACAAGGTCTGGGATTCAATCCCCAGCATCAAAAAGCAAACAAACAACAAGAAAAAGACCTCTCCTGTCACTTCTACTCCACTTCAATCCAAGAAGGCTAAAGTATATCGTTAGCAAGAATATGGGAAGAGGGATCAACATGTTAGCTAAGTTTTAAAAAATTATTTTTATTATTATTTTTAAATATTTATTTATTTAGCATTTTTAAAATCCTTATTTATTTATTTATTTATTTTTTTCTTGTTTCAGAACCTTTGTTTGCTTATTTACTCGTTTTTATGGCTGGCTCAGCCCGCCCTGAGGGCAGGGCTGGCGCAGCATGTGGTGCCGGGGATCGAACCGAGGTCCTTGAAGCTGCCCAAGCTTCCCCAAGCAGGTGCTTTAGACCACTGAGCCGTCCCGCCGGGCCCTAAAAAATTATTTTTAAATGAAAAATTATTTTTCATTTTAACAGAAGTACTTTCATTACTAGACTGGCCACTGCCCCCCAGTGGATCTCTTTTTTCCTACTGCAGCAAGCCAGCATTCAGAAGTACCAAACTACTTTGAAAGTGGGAAACTCTGGCTTCAAAAAAGCTTAAGCTTTTCAATTACTACACAGAACTGATCATATTAATAACCAAACTCAGTCTTTTGTGTGTGTGTGTGTGTGTGTGTGTGTGTGTGTGTGTGTGTGTGACTTGAGCTGATTTAAGGATTCTGGCAAACAGTGACCAGGAACAGGCAGTACCTCATCCAAAGAGGTGGAAAGCTAGTGTCTCATACTAGGCATGAAAAGAGAGTAGAGGCCAAGAAAAACTGACCAAGCAGTAATATGAGGAAAAACAGAGAAAGAAGTCAGAGCAGCTAAGTTCTAAGGACAAAGAGCAAAGGTAGGGTCAGGTCAGAATGAGCACTGAGTCATGCATGACAATATAAAAAGACAAGAGAAAATCAGCTAGCCTAGACCTAACATTTTGTAAGTGATAGAAGTTAGCAAGCTCACAAGTCTTCAATATGCTCTGAGACACATTATTAATGGCAGTAATTATGGTATTTCCATTTCAACTTAAAAAATCAATAAATACAAGTTAAATACTTTCTAAAAGTTAACAGTATGTGAATCTCTCTATACTGAGCAAATACATGTAGCACTAGTAGCTATCAGATGGGTGTGCTCATGATTCAAATATTTGATTAGAATTATTGCTCAACTGTGCACTGCTAGCTGCTAGTATATCTGAGCACTAAATTGTTCTAATTTCTTTTTCTTTTTTTTTTTTTTGCATTTTTAGGTAAGGGTCTATTGGGCATTCAGGGTCTCACTACTAGATCTGACTCGTAGTGATCTGCCTGTCTACAGCCTCCAAAGAGCTGGGATTACAGGTGGGAACCACCATGCCCAGTCTCAATTGCTGTCTCAGCATGCCCTGGGGGCGGGGCCAGCATGGCAGGCCCAGGGATTGAATCCTTGCTCCCTGCGCCTGCTTGCAGGTGCCACTGAGCTATTTGGCTAGCCCTTAATTTCTATTCTTGCTCTCACATTTAGTTTACAGTCAAAACAGGTGGTTAAAGCTAAAATAGCAAAAAGTACATGGAAATAGAAGTTAATAAATAATAATAATCCTATACCTTTATTTGAAAATCATCTTTATTCTGTGAGAATAATTTCTCTGATCAGTATAAAATTTTTCCACCTGAACTGGCACCGAAAGGAGAAAAAAAGCTAACAAATTTATCCAAATTTAGAATTTTATTTTAACTTTTTTTCCCACTTACGTATTTTGTACAGGGTCTCACTATGCAGCTCTGACTCATAGTGATCTCCCTTTTTTAAGCTCCCCAGTGCTGAGATTACAGAAGTATGAAAGCACGCTGGGCTTCAGGGCAAGCATGGCATGGCATGGTACCAGGCATCCAACTTGGGACCTTGTGTTTGCCAGGCAGGTGCTTAGACCACCTAGCTATCTCTCCAGCCCTAACTAACTTGTTTTTAATGGCTGCACAATAATCCAGTGGTTGGAAAACCTGCAATTTAATCTTTTCTGCAATGATGGGTATTTAACTTTTCAGTGGTTTGGCCCTTTAAAAAAGGCAGTAAACATACTTAGTTTTATGTACTGGTGTTTCAATATCTGTGAGACAGAATGCTAGAGGTGAGGTTGCTGGATCATAGATTAGAAGTATTTTTCATTTTAACAGAAGTACTTTTCATTACTAGACTGCTTTCACAAAAAGCTGTAATGATTCATATTTCACCAATATATAAAAATGACCTACTTTCCAATCTTTGACATTAGATGTTATTGCTCTCTCAAATTTGCAGTCTTTAGATTAATGGTGAGGTAAAGCTTCTTTTCATAAGTTTACTGGCCATTATAATTTGCCCCCCAGTGGACTGCCTATCCATATTTTTTTGGAAGTATCTCTATAAGTTTTTCTTTCTTTTTTTTTTTTTTTTGATCACTGAATTTATTTCTATGACAAGGTGACATTTCCTATATTAAAATACATTAATTCATTCTAATCTTTAAAACTTTTCCAAAGAATTTCAGACTTGTTAGCATTCAAGACAAAGCCAATGTAAAGTTACCGTTTTCTTCAGCTTCTCTTTTTCTATATTTCATCTTTACTTCTTACTCTATAAGTTTTTTCTCACTATTTATTTGCAATTTACTAAAATCTATAATTTCTATCATGTATGTATTTCCCCGTTATACAGTATGTCCACTACAGCATTTCCTTCCTTTGCATTCCATTTACTGCTCAGACAGATTAGATTCTGTCCTGTCTTATTTTCCTCCTTTCTCAGCCTCCTCTTTACTATTTACACTTACTCACTTGGTCATATCATCTAACTCCGTGGGTTTTCCTATTTGTTCATTCGTTTTATTTTTACTCTCTGAACCCAGAACCTTTACTCTTAAGTTTACAATCCCAGCCCTCTTTTCATTTTGAAACAAGGCTTCACTAAGTTGCTAAATTGGCAAGGCCAAGCTTGAACTTGTCATTCTCCTATGTCAGTCTTTCAGGGTTCTGAGATCTCAGGCATGCATCACCATGGAGAAATATAATTCCAAGGTTCTAAACACCATCTGTATGTTTTTTTTTTTTCCCTAGTCTTTTCTTCTGAGCCTCAGATTTACATGTCTTAAAGATATCTCAAATTTAAGATTTGAAAAACAAAATCTTTTTTTTTTTTAATCTTTATTTGGTTGGCACAGGGTCTCTACACAGCTTAGACTCACAGTGATCCTCCTGTTTTAGCATCCCCAGTATTGGGACTACAACTGTGCCCCACCACACCCAGTTTCAATGGCCAGTATGGTATGTGGTACCAGAGATAGAACCTGGGTCCTTGCACTTTCTAGGCAAGTGCTGTCTCCAGCCTCCATAAAACAAATTTTGACTTTAAGGCCTAACTTGCTTGTCCTTTAGGATTCAATGTATTAGTAAATAGAATTACTCTCCACTGAATTTTTCTTACCAGAAACCTGAGTATCATTGATTCAGTCTTTTCCTTCACAGGGGGGCCTGTGGCTTAGCACAGTTGTTTAAGTACCTGTGTGGGAAATGGAGTCAGGCGCAGGGGAACTGGGTTCAATCCTTGGCTCCACAAGTCGTCCTGGACCCACCTTTAAGGCAGCCAGAGTAAACCAAAAATAAAAAAAAAAAAGTCCTTCTGATCTTCTCCTTCAGATACACTTCATGTGAAACTACATCTTTTAAACTACTTCCCACATACACAGATGTCTTTTCCTATTCCCACTTATTCTACTATCATCTAATACCTAAAGTTCCTCAAAGGCCCCCTAACAGGGACCTATGCATCCCCTCTAAAACAAACAAACAAACAAACAAACAAACAAACAAAAAACCAAAAAACTAACTCCAAGTTTTCCCTAACAATCAACTTTTCAGCCCCTCAGATCATGTCATTTCCCTGCTCAAAATTCTCCATACTTTAAAATTCTAAACTCATTCCTAAACCCATCAGTGATGGTGAACCTTTCAGAGGTTTTGGTGTTACGCACAACCTACTGCAGCATATGTATGGCATAGGTTCAGTGTCCTCTCTGAATTCCTCTTCTGCTTCCCTCCCACTGAGGAAATTTTGTATTAGCCTCACTGTACTTTTCTGCTCTTCCTTGAACATGCTAAAAGCATTCCCACTTTTCCCTCAAGTACCTGTATGACTTTCTCCTACAGAATACTAAGATGCTGTAACACCACATTTCAGAAGGGCTTTCTTGATCATGTGCATACACACCCACAGTATCATAGCATATGCTATCTTCTTTCCTTGCTTCATCTGTCCCTATTGCTCTAATAAATTACACAATTTACACAATATAATAAATTACACATTACTTTGCTTGCTTCCTTATGTATGTTTCTCTCTAAATTAAAATATAAGCTTCATGAGGGCAGAAAACTTCCATCATTTTCAGTTAGATCCTTAACACTCCCAGAACATTGTCAAACAACATGAATTCAGTGATTTTAAAAAATCAAATAAATTTTGTTATATTTTAAAAATATTGAACATTGCAAAGTTAGATGAATTAACTCCATGAAAAGCAACCAATGTATAGCTATATTCAATTTTCATGCTGTTATCTTATTGCAATAGTGTCCATGATTTAATTTTCTATCCACCATCAAAGGACTTAGGTTATTTCTCATTTTTGCCATTATGAATTGTGCTGGTGTGAACATTCCTGTACACATTTTCAGGTACACATGTATGTTTCTCTAGATGTATAGCAGTTTAGAACTGCATACTCAGGACTGGCCAGATAGCTCAGTGGATTAAAGCAACTGCTTAGGAAGTTGCAGGGACCAGGGGTTCAATCCCGGCCCATCATGCTGACCCCGTCCCCGGGGCATGCTGAGCCATCGAAAGAAACTGGGAGTCATGGTACACACCTGATAATCCCAGTACTTGGGAGGCTGAAAAACAGTAAGGATCACAAGTCTGATCTATGTACTGAGACTCTGTACTAAATACATTAGAAAGAAGAAAAAAAGAGTTGCATACTCAAAAACTATGCCGAATTCAACTCCACAGCATAAATTTAAATTGTTTTCCAATATCTATTCCTTCAGTGGTATGTATGTATGTATGTATGTATGCATGTATGTACATATGTATGTATATATTTATTTTTTGGCCAGCTCAGCCTGCTCTATGGGCAGGGTTGGCACAGCATTGTAGTGCCAGGGATCGAACTGTGGTCCCTTATACCTGCCTAAGCTTGCTTAAGTGCTTTAGGACACTGAGCTATCTTGCTGGCCCCCTTCAGTGGTATTTAAATAGTTGCACTTGACCCACACTACCTTCATCTTCTTAATTTTACAATCTCATAGTGACCTTAATTTGCATTTGTAATTATTAATAAAGTTGAATGCTTTTAATGTATTTATAGGCATTGTATGTTTCTTTTATAAAATGGTTGTTCATGCATTTTTACCTTTTTGTGTTGGACTATTTGTCTTTTGTAAATGACTCACTATATACAGGAAGGTATTGTTTTCTGTGTAGCAAATATTCTCCTCCCTCTCCCAGTCTGTGATTTTTCAATTTTATCATAGAATTTTTTATTAAACAGAAGCACTTGATTTTAATGTATTTAAATTTATCAATCTTTCTTTTCATGGCTAATCATTTCTGTATTCTTACCATGAAATTCTTTCCTCCTCCCAAACATGATGCCATATGCTTTAAAAACTATTCACTTCTATCTACATAGAAATGATTTTTATATAGTGTGATACAAGTATTTCATTTCATTAGTATATTTATTTATTTAATTTAGTACAGGGTCTGCAGGGTCTCACTACACAGGTTAGACTCATAGTGATCCTCCTGTTTTCAGACAGCCAAGCATTGGGATTAGGGGTATTTCATTTTATATAAATTTTGAGAGCTAACTCATATGACTAGCCCATATGGATGGCTAATCATAAAAATGATTATGTTAAATATTCCCCCTCTGATAGTTAAGGGTGTGAACTTGACAGGCTCTGGGATTCCTCCAGGAGACTGATGGAGTACACTTCCTCAATGTGTTTAGGGGTATACATCCAGTCTCCGCCCTCTTCCTCATTGGCACTGTTACCCTGCTCTCCTTCCAGACCACCATGAACTGAGGAGCTTTCCTTTTCCACTTGCTGGAGCCATCCAACCACAGACTGAACTAATCTTCTGAAGCCACGGGCCAAATTAAACCTTTCTTCCTTCAAGTTGTGGGTGTTGAGCATAGCAATGAAAAAGCTAAAAATATACCTCCTCACCTGTTATACCACCCTTCTCACCTACCATGGGTTACATATATCTATAGACTAGTTTCTGACTATATTGTCTCTTCTAGGTAATGCTCCCCACCCTGTGCAATGCTATCTTAATTTACTATTAATTACTAGTTGAACAGTTCCAGTTTTATATCTGATAGGACAAGTGCTACCACCTTATTCTTCTCATTCAGAAATGCGTATCTCAGCCATTTTCTCTTTTATATGTTTTAAAGAATAACACAAATAAAACACATATAATATTTGCAAGTATAACATATTTAAGAATATATCTTTAGCCAGGTGTGATGGAGCATGCCTGTAATCCTGACACCTAGGAGGCTGAGGCATGAGGATCGTTGTGAGTTTGAGACCAGTCTGGGTTACAAAGTGAGCACAAGGTTAGCATTAACTGGATAGTGAGAACTGTCTTAAAAAAACACAACAAAACAAAAAACTAAAAACAGATACACAGAAAATTATGAAACAATTTAAGATGTATAAGGCCTAAATAAAGTAGTAAAACACATTCATAGATTAAAAGCTTCAATATTATAAGACACTAATTCTTTCCCTTTGAATCCATAGATATAACTAATTCAACCAAAATCTCAACATTGTAAACATTAAAAAGCTAATACTGTAGTGCTTGCCTCAATTCTGAATGAAAACATACAATTTTATTAAGATTCTAACCAAAATATGTCTTGGAATGTAAAATGTGGTAAGTACGATCAACCTTAAGTTTTTCTTTTAAGATTTAGAAAATTTTATTATATTTCTGATGACCTTGCACTGTGTTGTCTTCTTCTGGAATTCATGTTTTTAATAAACTGACTTTGAAATATACTTTATGTTTAATTATCTTTTTTTCTTTTTGCCTCTAAGCATTGCTTTTGTTTCCTAGCTATGTTTTTCAAAGTCTGGCTTCTACTTGGCTATTTTATGTAATGCTGATTCTGCCTATTGTTCAGGGTGCTTGTATATCATTTAACCTGGCCCTTATTTAGGAAGAGTCACTGCTTAAGCCTATTTTAAATCACTGAGGACAAAGGCATAATACAAAACACTAAAAGGTCTTTGGAAGAAGAAAGAAATGGAAGGAAAACTGAAGGAAGAAATATTCTGTATACTTATGTTTCTGAAAACAGGGACATGGATCCCAGACTTGTGTTAAATAAAGGCAAAATAACACTGAATCAAAGCACAAACATGGTAATCTACCAAATGCTTCAAAAATTTAACCTGCAACAATATTAATAATATTTTAAGGGTTTAGAATCATATGTTAAGTGCTTCCCATTGTACTTTACTTATTTTTAAGAATAAAATGTAAGGTGAGCATGGGATTAAACATGCCTCTAACACTCTGGGAGGCTGAGGCAAAAGGATCACAAGTTTCAGCCCAGCCTGAGCTTTTCTGTTTTAATGAGATCCTGTCTCAAAAAATAAAAAGGGCCAAGGACATGGTTCATACTAAGGCCCTAGGTTCAATCCCCGGGGGAAGGGGGACAACAGTTTATCTTTCAAAAAGTTTAAATTTAAAAAAACCCACATAAAATTAAAGAAAAAAAAAATAAAAAAATAAACTCTGATGGCAAATGTTGCTGACAAAATTGGGTAACAAATATTTAATAATGGTAAGAAAAGTTCAAGAAGAAAATAGCAAACTATGCCACACTATAGCAGCAGTATGGTGAGTATTTTGTTAGGAAGCTAATGTTAATTTTTGAGGGTACAATGTAATTAACAATAAAACAAAGATAAAAAGACAATGAGCTAATTGTAATAGCTTCACAACCTGTCCTCCAAATAAAGGATAAAATGGCTCCTTTAAATACACACACATGTCTAGAAAAGGCAGCACCTTTTGGATAATTTTCTGAAACTGCATTCTTTGGTTTATGTCTCAGATGATATTTATCTGCAGAAATCTTGAGTAATTCTGGTCACAGGATAAAATTATACCACACTGCCTGTTTTTGTTTCATAAAAGTGATCACCAAATCATCATGAACACACTGCAACACCTACAAAACTGATTTAAACACTCCTAGGTATTTTCTGAACACTATCTCGTTTTCCCTTTTTCTAACCCTACCTAATTGCCTCACTTAAGGCCAGGCCTGGACAGACTTGTGAGGTTTGTGTTCAGCCCTATCTTTACATCTTTCGGTCACTTCCTCTCTTCTATTCCACAAATCTGATAACATCTTGAGGGCCCAACAAACAGTAAGAGGCTAATATGAAGAACATACAGTTAACTCCTACAAGTCAACAATTAAAAAACAAAATGGGTTAAAAACTAGGCAAAAGACTTAAACAGAAAGGGCTTGGCAGGATGGCTCAGTGGTATAAAGCGCCTGCTTGGGGAAGCTTGGGCAGCTTCAGGTACCACGGTTTGATCCCCGGCACCACACACTGCGCCAGCCCTGCCCTCAGGGCAGGCTGAGCCGGCCATGAAAATGAGTGAATAAACAAACAAGGGTTCTGAAATAAGGACAAAATAATAATAATAATAAAAAAATTATTAAAAAGACTTAAACAGAAGACATAAAAAAAAATGGTCAATTAAAAAGTGAAATGATGCCCAATGTCACTACTCAAAGGAAATGCAATAAAAACTATGAGTTACTGACACCTTACACTCGTGAAGGATGGCTACTAGCAGTAAAACACAAAAACAAGCACATTGCTGCTGGGAATGTAAGACAGTGCAGTCTCTGTGAAGCAGCAGAATGATTATTTCCTCAAAATATTAAAGACAGAATTACCATATGAGTTAGCAATTCCACTTATGGTTATATATTACCCAAAACTAAAGACAGAACCCCAAAGAGATAGTTACACAATCATCTTTAAAATAGAATAATTCATAATAGCAAAAGATATTGATGTTTGCCCTTAGTAGGTGGATGAGTAAACAAAATATAGTGTATGTATAATATGCACACACACACACACACACAGTGTAATGTTATTCAGTCCTGAAATAGAAGTGTGTGTCTATATGAATACTTTCTTAAAAAGGAAGGGAATTCTGACACATACTATAACACAGATAAATCTTGCACACCTTAGGTCAGTGGTTCTCAACCTTTCTAATGCCATGACCCTGCAATACAGTTCCTCATGTTGTGCTGACCCCAAACCAAAACATAATATGTTGAGAAATATTTATTACTAATTCCAATAAATAACATTCACCATGGCATAGCATGGGTTTAAATATTTATTTTCCGATGGCTTTAGGCAACCCCTGTGTTTTGGTCGTCTGACCCCCGCTGGGGTCATGACCCACAAGTTGAGAACCACTGAATCAGGTGAAATAAACCAGTCACAAGAGGACATTACACTGTGTTACTCTACTTTTGTGGGGTACCTCAAAGGGACAAGCTCATAGAGATAGAAGGTACCTGATGGTTGTCATGACTAGAAGGTAGGGAATGCAAAGATACTATTGAATAGATGCAGAATTTGGGAGTTGAAAAACATTCTAAAGAAGGATGGTGGTGATTGATGATGGTCACAAGGTAATGGCTTTTTTTGGGGGGGGGGCTGCAGTAATCTAGAACCCAACTCAGGACCTTGAGTTTGCCAGACAGAAGCTGTGATACTGAGCTGTTTAATGTACTTAGTATGACTGAACTGAATAGTTAAAATGGTTAAGATGAAAATTTTATCAAAACTAAAAAAAAAATTATAAGCACATAAATAGTTCATTGTAAATAGTTCATTCTAAAATTAACCTTGCCATTTGTAAATTTTTAATTTTCCAAATTAAATCAGATTTCTAATTGTAAATATTGTTCGTGTGAACTCTATTTTTTTTTCTGTTTCCTCTTTTATCCCATGTGTCTTAAGTTTCTTTCTTCATTGCTGAGTAAAAACACCTGACACTCAATGGAGGCAAGGTTTATTTGGCTCAGTTTGTAGAGGTTTTGTCTATAATAAGCTGTCTCCAAGGCAGGGTGGTTTGGCAGATAGGTATCAGAGAACAGAAACAGTTCAGGGCAGGCAGAACACAGCAAGGGACAAGCTCTTTCTGTCCCTTATACTGTATCTGGGCTACAAGAATTAGGGCTGTACCAAATTAGGGTGGCTGCCAAAAAGAATGATTTAGTAGCCACCCACCCACAATCCTAGAATTGCACCATGAATCAATCACACACTAGATTCTGCCATCTCTAAAAAAGTCCCACCTATGACTGCATGAGGCTTTAGTGGGACTTCTAGACACAAGCATAACACAATAAAAGTGAGTAAATAGAATAATAGTGAACTTTACTGTAACTTTTTTAAATTCTCTGTAACTCTGAGCAAGGTTAGTTGGCGAAAAAATGTACTTTAATTTTCTCAACCTCATCTATATAGTAGCATTAGAAGTCATCTTAAATCTTAATACTTCAAAAGGAACTATCATTTAATCTTTCACAAAAGACTTTAAAATTGTGTGACCCTGGGAAGTAGCAGAAGAAAACATAAAAGAGGCTTATTCAGGATGTAGTGTTACCATGTCTGGTGGTCTCTACTGAAAGGCCATCTGGTTAGAAGGGCTTCCCCCAACACTCTACATGACAGAAATGTTATCCGTATGTACTATTCTCTGTCCCTGCTAGCACTTCTCATCCTCTCTCGAACAATATTTCCTTTTCTCCTTAACATTTAACATCACTTGAAATCAGGTTCTTTGCTGTGTTCTATACTTATAAACCTTGCTTCTAAGACAATGCTTGCAGTACAGACACTCAATAAAGTGCTGTGCAATAAATAGGTGAATAAACTTGTATGCCCAGAAACATGCAATATGTTGCCATGGTTTAGGCTAGACCACAGCTCTGGCATGAGGCTTATAGTTTGTCAATTGTTATACTTGGGCAACCTTGGTGGAAGAAACTTAAAATCTCTCTAAAATTAAGTTTTTAAAAAAATCTTTAAAAAGGTTACAATAAAACTTATAAGCATAGGGTTGCTATGGGATTCATGGCACCCAAACTATCAAAAATACTCAAATGTTATCTTAATTGCGTTTCCATGTGAAAAGTCTATTTTAAATCAGTTCCCACTGAATTTCCATCATTTGACTGTAGTTCTCCATTTATCAAAGTAAGGAATTAAACCATTTATAACTTCTATATGTTAGGTACGTCCATGTAGATTACCTCAATAACCCTGTGACTTAAGTACTACTACTTCCATTTTAGAGAAGGGGAAATGGAGGCTTACGAAAAGTAATTTGCCCAGGTAGCAGCAGAGGGGTGGAGCTGAATTTGAACACATACCTCCTTGTCTGGAGAGTGTATGCTCTTTGCTCTGTCATACTTTCTATTTCTTTTCTTTCATGTACAAGTCCTTCAAGTATTTGAAGACTATTACTGTCTTAGCTCTTGTATCTTTTCTAACTAAACATACACATTGCTATCTTCGTTTTTCTAGATTCCTTCACTGTCAAGAATTTATTCTAGATTGTTGAGGTCTCTTAAATTGTTATACTTTGAATAATATTATATATATATGTATATGTATATATATATATACATATATATATATATATATATATATATATATTTTTTTTTTTTTTTTTGGTTTTTTGAGACAGGGTCTCACTGTGCAGTTCAGGCTGGCTTTGAGCTCACTTTTGTAGCCCAGGCTGGTCTCGAACTCGCAGCGATCCTCCTGCCTCAGCCTCCCAAGTGCTGGGATTACAGGCGTGAGCCACCACGCCCGGCTATTTTTTGTTTTTTTGAGACAGGATCTTGTATAGTTCAGGCTGCCCCAGGACTCACTATATAGCCCAGGCTGGCCTGGAACTCAGAGCAACTTAGCCTCCCAACTGCTGGAATTACAGGCATGCACCACCATACCTGGCTCGATTAATTATTTTTGAAAGGCAGTAGGACCTTATAGTCCTCCAGCTATCATAAAATTTTGTCATTATTGACCTGAATTATGTACAAATGTAACAATATGTATAAACTTCTTATGCAATGAAAAACCACACACTATAAAACCAAAATATAATCTATATATTACATAGATAAAATTATGGCACCAATAACATTCAAATTGATAATTTAATCATACATCCTATTTACAGCATAAAACAGGTTCTTTTTGAATTTAGGGTTCTTATAATGCCCTGAGGTGATGATATCTTATTTCACTTTTCTCAATCAGAACTGCCACTAGGCCTCCATTTTACAGCCCACTGGTGATGAACGTATGGCATGTGTGCTGTGGCAAGCACTTGCTTGTACTGCTGAAAGCTCTAAAAGGTTCACCATCACTGGTATAGCCCAAATACAAAAAGGTCATTAGATAATCAATAAGATTGTGATGATTAAAAAAAGGAATACTTTGGATAAGCCTAAGTGTTTGTTTTTTACTGAATGATTAGTTAAATAGAAATGTTATTATTAAGATAGGAATTCCTGGGTAGCTCATGGTAGTTAGATAAGTTTTGACAATGAGGGATAGCCAAATGAAGCTATCTAATATATAAATGAATATATGGATATGAAACTATGTTGTGTCTAAAACAGAGTTTTGGAAGATATTTTAAAAAATAGTGGCTGAAGTCAAACAACTGCAAAGGTATCATCAGAAAAATAGAAGATACCTTTGGAAAAGAGAGGCTAAGAGACTTTTTTAAATGTAGTATTGAATTCAACGAAGCAAAAAGGCTTGAAATATATTCTTCAGATTTCAGGTCATGGTAGCCTGTGGCAGAATAAAAGAGTCCAGTAAGGCTAGACCTTTATGAAGCAGAGGGTAGCACCTACAAGATGAAACCATTTCCAATCTGAGCAGAAAGAGCTAGTCCAGGGCAAGAGGTTGATGTCTTAAATGAGGAGAAAAAAGATTTTGCTTAGGGCCCTTCTACTCCTACCACCTATTATAAAGTACCTAGAACAAAGCAAGCCTTCAAAAATATTTATTGAATGCTTCATGGAGAAAGGGAAAGGGTAAAGTCAAGCAAGGAGGGGAAGGCTTTAGTAAGAAGGGTTAAGAGAGGGGTAAAGAGGAAAAATAACATTCTTTAGGTTTTCATGTAAACTCCCAGGTCTTAATGTTCAAATCTTTGAAGTGATCCTGAAAGAGAAGGCATTATTGTCTTAATGCTCTTAATAAATACACAGAGACTAATGGATAAGGTAATTTGCCCAAGGTCATTCAGATACTGAAGGGTATAGGCAGAAGGTAGAAATGGCTGCTTTCACCCACAAAGCTCTTCCACTAAGCCTTAAAGCCTCCAGGGAGATGGGGTACAAGTATGTTCCATAACAGAAGAAAGAGGAAAAGCAAAGACTATGGGTGAGGGGAAAAGAGGACTCTTTATCTA
>PVJA010046079.1:0-15359 GCA_004027025.1 Myocastor coypus | reverse complement strand
CTGGAGCTTGGGCTGGAGGGGTTCAAAAAAAAAGGGGGGGGGCGGGGAAAGGGAAGGCAAGCCAAGGATCCTGACCCAGCGGGCGCGCGGGCTTAGCTCCCAGCGGTGCGGTTTGGGCTGGGCTGGAACAGGAAGTTAGTCGCGGGAGCGCAGAGGCGGGGCAGAGGGGCGCAGGGGCTTACCCGCGGCGGGTGCGCAGGCTCAGCTCCCAGCGGTGCGGTTTCAAACTTAAGGCTTTTATAGGTAAATGGATGCAATTAGAGACCATACTCAAAAGTGAAATAAAACTGACCCCCACATATGCAAATGTATTGTTTCACTAGTGCAAGAACCTCAGTGAGTAAATAAAAGTTGAAAGGCTAAAAACAAACAAACAAAAAAAAAACTAGTGCTATTTTGTTTTGCTTTAATTTCAATGAGAGAAGAAAGGAACGGTCTGAAGATTAGACCCTCACTCCAAGGGGTGATGCTAGCAAGGTGGGTGATGCCTCTAGGCTGTATGACCAGCCAGGAGGATTGGAAAAGCCAAAATGGATAGGAGAAATCCCACAACACTAAATTCTATGCTCCCCACCACCACCATCACCATTTCTCCAAGGAGAAGCTTAAGATTTTTGCAAGAGAAGACCCAAATTTTCTAGGAGCTACCTTTGCCCCTGGGGACTTAACTGCTTTACCCAACTACATTAGGCCTAGGCCTGACTGGAATGGGTTCAAAACATATTCAGGAGAAAGGAAATCTCAGTTTCTGCCCTGATCTAAATGGCTGCTGTCAGCTCCCAGGTGTTTGAACAAAGGCAATAGGACTATGACACAGCTGTTGCCAAATCTAGAGAAAAATGAAAGAATTTGCCTTGGACTTCTTAATATGGCTTTTAAAAAATCTTCTAAAAAATGTGTCTTTGCCTTCAGAATTATGTCTCATAAACACATCTTGCTGGAAAACAAAAGACAAGGCAGCCTCAGTTAAGAGAAAATGTTGAATGAGAGTTGACTATATTATTCCTGCAGCTCATGTGAGACTTGGAAGTTAGAATGCAATAATTTCATCTTAATATTATGAAGAAATTTATTGATCTACTTATTTTGTGAAGCTACCTTCTCTTATTAACATATTTGGTATGCACTGACAAAGAATTGCAGACATCTACACCTGGGAATTCCAGAGGATGTTAATCAATAGACTACACAGGAAACCTTGAGGCTAGGATACTTTCGCTTAAATCCTAGGTCTAATTCAACTAGTGAACTCAGTGGAATAGAGAAAGTGGAGTCTTAGCCAGAGGCCATCCCCACCACCCCCAGATCAGATCAGGGTTGCAGCAAGCTGCCAGGCCACACCCAGGAAGACTACAAGCCTCCCCACTTCCCTTAGGTCCACTTGTTTGCTCCAGTATCACACAGACATGTCAAAACAACTTGTTAGTTGCAACGCCCCTTTTTCTCTCAGAGGAAGCTGCCTCTGACGGTTAATAGGACTGTTTTAAATGGCTATTGTGGGTTACCTGTAACCCACTACAATTATGGCATATTGGACAACTACTTTCTCTTAGGTAAATGAGAAGAAATGTTTGTATCAATAATGATGGGAAAAATTATCATGTCTATATCCTGTGCTCTAAATAACTACTAGAAGGACAATAATATGCATTGTGTCAATTAATGGGAATATACTACTAATGCGCTTGAAACTGTTGCATTATTTCTCATTAAAAGTAATTTTAAAAATAAAACAAATGGCTGTCCATATGTGTTCAGGAAATAGCTGACAGTTCACAAATAAGGAGTCTGAAACTGGTTGGTATTGAAAGGTAGAAAGTGAGATATAGGCCCTTATTCCTCAAGGTGTAGTCCTAGGCCGGCAGCAGCAGCTCTCTAGAACTTAACAGACTTGCACGATGCCAAATCCCCACCAATGAGTTACTAAACCAGAAGACGCGTTTTAGCAAGACTACAGAGCATCAGAGTTTCAGGAACAATGATAAGAGGCTAAGGATTTGTTCCTTAAAGCTGTGCGACTTTGGGAAAATTATTTGACTTCCCTTAGCCTAGTTTTCTCACCTATAACATGAAGCTGATAATATTATCTCCTTACGTAGTAGCTGTGAAAACTTAAACCCATGTAATACATTTAGAATGGTGCCCCCGGGGCCCAGCAGGATGGTTCAGTGGTCTAAAGCACCTGCTTAGGAAAACTTGGGCGACTGCAGGGACGGTGGTTTGATCCCCAGCACCACATGCTGCACCAGCCCTGCCCTCAGGGCAGGCTGAGCCGGCCATAAAAATAAATAAATAAACAAACAAACAAAAGTTCTGAAACAAGAAAAAAAATAATAAAATAATAAAAAATTTTAAAAAAATAGAATGGTGCCCCCATCTAAATGGCTACCATCTGCTCCCAGGCACTATGCACCTAATAGCTGGTGGCTGTTGTTAACTATTATCCTTGATGCACTCCTCTGCAACAAAGTGACTGAACTCAGAGTAACAGGGACTGAGAGGGGGGACATACATGTGTGTGTGTCAGAATGGAGAGAGGTCATTAAAGTATGAGGAATAACTTCCTTGACTGCTAATGAAAAATTTAACTATGGAAGCTTTAGTCCAAGCCTGGGAAACCCAGAATCCCAGAACGAGTGGCTGGAATTCACATGACACATTTATTAACATATATTATTCATTGCCAATCCCTCTGCTAGCATTGGAGATTCCAAAGTGAACAAGATAGACAAGGTCCCAGCCCCAAACTTAGAGAAGGCCTGCAGTGCAGTGTCCCCTAACATGGTAAGAAGCCAAGGCTTATTGTTACATTGTTATTTAGACAATCCAATTGTGAGGAGCTGGAAATGAGGTTTGGCTCTCTCCGCAGAGCTTATTAACCTGATGGCTAGCCCAACTCTTCTTCCTTCCATGTCTTGCAGACAGCCAGCACAGCTCAGCACAGCCACTGCTCAGCAGGACAAAGCACCTGTGGAGTAACAGTGTGCCACCTTCCACCCTCGCAGCTGAGCCCAGAAGAAGACCCAGCAGGGCAGCTGTTCACACGGTCCTAGTTTTCTAGATCAGCCTTCCTAAGGTGCAGATAGTACCTTGTTCTCTTCTGGTTTTACCTCTGTCGATGCATTTGACCATCTACATTCTAACCCCGAACTATCTGGCAGTCTCATGGCAAATTACTCTATAACCCAGCATGCACCCAACACCCTCATCACAGGAGTGCCTGAAATCTGCCTCCCTTCAGAACTCAAATCCAAGCTTTGTTTCTCACAAACAAAGTGTCTCTGCGTAACACTGGGGAACTCATGCAACCTAAGCCTCTGTTTCACATCTGTGAAATGGTGATTGTAATAGTGGTAATGAAACGATGATGCAAATAGCTTATACTGTCTCATAGCAGGCACTGCTCTGAACACTTGGCCTCTACTGATTCACTTCACCTTCACCACAGTGCCTCTTCATAGCACTGCTCAGAAGATGAAGCGAATCAACACAAAAAAGTGCCTGGAACAGTGGCTGGCATGAAGTAATATGAACCACCTTTATTATTTATGATTAATATTAGCAAAACCCAACAGGCTTGATTGTTCCTCCAGAGGTTTATTAACATAGTTCCTTCTCCCTGTGATGACTGACTTCTCCTTCTTTGTCTAGAAGTTCTTCCTTGGATCCAGTTTTTCAGGGTTCTATGCATGGAATAAACTACCTCTGCTATATGTATTCTCAGAGCACTCTAAATACACCCCTCAATAGCACACTGTTCTACTGAATTGTAAACAGTATTTGCATGCTTATCTCCACCACTAGACTGTGACCTCCATGGTAAAGATCCTATCTGGTTTACTTTATATCACCCGGGCTGACTCTACTATATAGAACTCAGCAGGCTCTAAAAGAATGTTTGTTGAGTGAATAAATTAAAGTCTGACTTAATCATTAAATACATTCAGAAAAGCCCCTATTAAGGGAAGTTCTGGAGGGAAGGAAGCCTGGAGAGCAAAACAACTCAGAGATCTTTGGCCCTGCCATCAGGAGCTTCCTCACCTTTACTAGACCTGGATTGCCCCTCCCCTCAAGAACACACCCCAATCCCCCCCTTGTTACAGACGCACCACTTGCCTCTGGCGGCGACAGAAATAAAGAGGATTACATCATTTGTTACAACAAAATGGTTATTATAGTAATAAGTATAATTAGCATTAGACAATTACAATAATAACACATTTCCTTGATGCAGAGGTACTTTTTTAAAAAACAGGTTTACTTAATGTCCCCCACACTCTCCCCATCAAGAAAAAAAAACAACTCTTCGGGAAGAGCTGAGGCCTCTTTCATTCTGCCAAGATGCTATCTTAATGAAGGAACATTATTGACAAACCCAATAAAATGGGAGCAGATTCCCTTGGAGCAAAATCTCTCTTGCTCTTCTTCTGGTTTCTCTGGGGAAATCTTGTGTCTTCTTTTGAAGGATTTGGAGAACTGGGTGGAAACTGGAGAAGGTGAGCCCAGGAAGAGGCAGAAAGAGAACACTTCTCAAGCAACCAGAGCTTATTAAAGGTTCTTGACTATGTCCTACCTTTTCTTCCAGAGTTGGACAGATTGAGAAGGAAAGACAAGCTACTTACTCTTGGTGATGAGTGTTTTTAATACTTTTCAATCTCTATAAGAGGAAGAAATGAGTGAGAAGGCACAAAGAGCTAGTAGAAAATTGTATTGCAATAAATAATGAACCAGATACAATTTGATTAGTCTTGGACATATCAGATGCATATGTACTTTTACACAAAATCTGGCTAATTGTCACCTGCATTTGCCCAAATAATCGAGAGAAGGGGGTCAGCAATGATATCAATACAAGACTAAATATTAGATAGGTAGGAAAATAAGGAAACAGACATTTTATAAACGTGGTGCATGTATGCTTTCCGTAGACATTTACAAACTTAGACACAACCCATATGTTTACAAAGATGCACTCTGTACTTGGTACGCTCTTCATAGATACTTACTGAATTGATGAAACAATCCCCAGCCCTAAATACAGAGAAGTAGACAAGTAAGTACTGCAAATGGGTAACCTAAAATATAAATATTTATACATAAAATATACATGCAAAAACAATATATGCCTCTAATGGACATGAAAAAGACCACTATCCATAAGATAATGTGATATTCACACTATTTACATATACACACATAAAATTAAGCCTTATTTTACAATAAACAGGTCAACATATAAGTATTTGGCAAACCCAGATCACATTAAAAAACATGGCCACGTGGCCATATCTATGTGCAAGTGCAGTCATTTAAAAACACATTTATGGGGCCGGAGAGATAACTCCGTGGCACGAGTGCTTGCCTGGCAAGTGCGGTGGGTTAGAATCCTCGTCTTGCAAAAAAGTAAAAATAAAAACACATTTATATACATAGATTGGTACATATAGAGTCACAGGCACAGAATAAACACAGAACACAAATAAAACCAGAGTAGCTATAAAGATAAGAGTTTCTGGTCATCCCTCTTATCTCCTCTAAGTGGCAGTGCCCAGAGGCATGAGGGCTCTCATCCATCACATCCAGTTCTGGAAGAGGTAAAAGGTTTCAACCACCCAATAGAGAATCTCCCAGCTGTGCAGCCATCCACATGCGTGTGTCTTGCCCAAGCTCCTTGAGGTTGGCCTAACCACAGGTCACAGGCAGTAAAATGTGGGTCATGCTGTATTCCCAAGTGGTCCAGATAAAGCTCCCAAATCTTCCTTGACTCCTAGATTCTGGCACATTCCATCACACTTCCCCGATGACTTCTCTTTCATTTTCTTTGAATTTTCACCCGAGTAGGTCTTCCTCCAGTCCAGAGTTAACCCCATTTGTTACACACTCCTGTCAGCAAAGCAGACTGTCTTTCCTTTATTGATGCCAACGTTCTGCTCCTTCAAGGAGCTTTCTTGGATCTGCTGTCTAAGACATTCAGCTCTACAAGAAATAAGCATGTTTGCTTTCTTTATCTTTTTTTTTTTTTTATTGGGAAACAAACTCAGGACCATATGCTTGCTGGGCAGGTGGTCAAGCTATCTCCCAGCCTCATGGCTTACTATTTATTTCATTATTTGTGCATCCTTAATAGAAGTGTCCAGACATTGGCCTTAGATTTTGTTTCTGGTTCTGAAGATTCACTGGGCTAACCTGTGAATACTTTTGTATAGAACTAGAATATTAAGGATAATTTAATTCAGCCTCTTTTTATTTTTTAAAGAATTCTTTATTTTATTTTATTTTATTTTCTTGTTTCAGAACTTTTGTTTGTTTATTTATTTATTTTATGGCTGGCTCAGCCTGCCCTGAGGGCAGGGCTGGCGCAGCATGTGGTGCCGGGGATTGAACCGCAGTCCCTGCAGCCACCCAAGCTTTCCTAAGCAGGCGCTTTAGACCACTGAGCCATCCTGCCTGGCCCCTTCAGCCTCTTTTTAAAAAAAAACTTTACTTATGTTATGGCCATTCAATCTGCCCTGGGGGTGGGGCTGTTGCAGCATGTGGTGCCAGGGATTAAGCTTCGGTCCCTGTGGTTGCCTAAGCAGGCACTTTAGGCTGCTGAGCTATCTCGCCAGCTCTCTCAGTCTCTTCATTTTCCAAGTAGAGAAATGGAAGTCAGAGATGAACTGATCTAACTGGAGCTACTTAAAGGAGTGCTATCAGTAGATGCAATTCTAGGTTTCTGTCTCTTAATTCAATATCCTTCCATTACATCATTTCCCAAACTGAATTTCACAAAATACTACTATGCCAAATGCTATGTGGTTTTTCCTTTTAAAAAAGTCCATAATAATTTAGAAAATATTGCATGTTATGTCCCCTTATTGAGATTCAAAATGAAAATTAATGTTAAAGTTTCTTAGAAGTCCTGTACCTTAAGATTTTAATTTTTGTCTTGCCCACTGTTTCCTAAACTGACTTGATCATGTAATACTTTTTCAAGAGCCCCCTGCTAGTATCATGTAAAAACACAAGCATTTTGAGGAATACCCAGCTTAGGAAACACAGTCCTCCCTTTAAGCACAATATGGGGAGGGTATGAGTTGGGTTTCTTTCAGAGATAATAGGAGGGTTGAGTTGAGCACAAATGCAAGCATAAAGCTTCTTCCTCTATGAAGGAAATGAGAAGCAGGGTTCAGTGGAAGTAAGGTGGGGTAACCCAAGAGATAAAAATGACCCGGCAAGGCTTAATGAAAGGAGACAATCAGAGCTTGCAAACTCAATTCTTCGAATGAACAGCGAGAGAACAAGGTATGAGCACAATAAGGTGAGGAAAGGGGGACCTCAGACCATTTAGTGAAAAGATGGAAGCATAAGCATTTTCCACAGCAAAGTTAGCAGCCCTCACCATAAGAGAGGAAGCTTCACATATGGTGGCCACTCGACAAGTATTTATTAAATGCAGGAATCAGGGAATAAGGTGACTTGCTTCAAGCAATGGCAGGAGCCAAGAACAAGTGAATTGGAGGTCCCTCCTAGTTGTCTGCACCTCAAGGGAGGATTAATATTCTCTGGGAAGAAGCCACAGGAATATATGAAGAGAGACCTGCAGCCTTTGGCTGCCTTAATTCTATAGGGTCTGAGGGATTTTTCCTGGCAAAGCTCAGCAAGGGAACTGAGAACAGTCAGTGGAGGGAATGAGTCAGGTTGAGTTGTTTGTTTGTTCTCCAGGGCAGGGACATGCAAGAGTCAATAAACACAGTGGAGCCTCTTTGGCTGGAGCTTGGAGCAAGAGATCAGCTTGTTTGTTCTAGAGAATTTGAACTTGGGTCAAAATGGCTCTCAAGGCCTCCCTTGCCTGAGGTTGAGACCTCCAGGTGGCAACCAAGGTCATCCGCTGGGCAGCCAGGTGCTAACAATACATTTCACATAGGAAGGTCCCATCACCTGGCTTTTTTTTTAAATTTGTAACATGCAGTGGATGTGCCAGTCTGGCACCTCCTCATTGTGGGATGTCTCATTATTTAACATGACCACAAAATTGGTAACAACATCTGGTTAAGGGTATGGCATATCCAAATTGGCTTATAGGGTTATAGAATCCTACAACAGGAAATAATCTTAACAGGATATTTCAAATTCCCACTGCCTTTTTGTTTTATTTTATATATATATATATATATATATATATATATATATATATGTATATGTATATATATATAATAAAAAATTTTTTTTAGGGAAGGGTCTACAGGGTGTTCTGGGTCTCACTACTAGATCAGATTTCTATTGATCTGCCTGTTTACAGCCTCCCAAGAGCTGGGATTATAGGCATACTCCACCACGCCCATCTCAACTGTGTCTCAGCAGGTCCCAGGCTACGGAGCGAGGTCAGCATGGCAGGCCCAGGAACTGAAACACCACCAGCAGCCCCCTCCATGCCTGCTAGCAGGTGCTTTAATCCACTAAACTATTTGGCCTACCCTACCCATTTCTAAGTAGGAAAACCCTTCCCCTAACTCACAGTTTTCTTTTTCTCTCACCAAACACACAGGTAATTATATAGGTAATTTTAACTTTCTCCTGCTATCCAACCTCAGGCCCACTTCTAGGCAGGTAACAACATAAGATGCCCTGTGTGTTCTGTCTTGCCCTTAAGATGCTCCTAATCTAAATAAATTGGTAGGCCAGGCGTGGTGGCGCACACCTGTAATCCCAGCACTTGGGAGGCTGAGGCAAGAGGATTGGTGCAGGTTCGAGACCAGCCTGGGCTACAAAAGTGAGCTCAAGGCCAGCCTGAACTGCATAACAAGACCCTGTCTCAAAAAGACAAAAAAAAAAAAAAAAAAAAAAAAAACAAATAAATAAAAATAAATAAATTTTTTAAAAAATAAATAAATTGGTAGAGATCGGAAGAACGAAGAGAAGAAAAAAAAAATAAAAAAAAAAAAAAGACAAAACATAAAAAAAAAAAAAAAAAAAAAAAAAAAAAAAAAAAAAAAAAAAAAAAAAAAAAAAAAAAAGCCGGGCATGGTGGCTCACACTTGTAATCCCAGCACTCGGGAGGCTGAGTCAGGAGGATTGCTGCGAATTTGAGACCAGCTTGGGCTACAAAAGTGAGCTCAAGGCCAGCCTCAACTGCATAGCAAGACCCTGTCTCAAAAAGACAAAAAAAAATTAAATAAATAAATAAACAAATAAATAAAAATAAATAAATTTTTTAAAAAATAAATAAATTGGTAGAATATAAATACCCTAAAAAATGATCTCAGAAGCAACCAAACAGCAGCTGTAACCACTAACTGGACTAAAAAGATTCAGAGCCAAGAAACATTCAAAAATAGAAGAGAAGGGGCCTGGTGGGATGGCTCAGTGGTCTAAAGCACCTGCATGGGAAGGCTTGGGCGGCTTCAGGGACCACGGTTCGATCCCCGGCACCACATGCTGCGCCAGCCCTACCCTCGGGGTGGGCTGAGCCAGCCATAAAAATGAGTGAATAAACAAACAAAGGTTCTGAAGCAAGAAAAAAATAAATAATTAAAAAAAAAAAATAGAAGAGAAGCTAGGTGCTCCAGAGGCCAAGGTAGGGGAAATTGTTATGAGTTTGAGGCTAGCTGGGGCTACATACGGAGTTCAGGGCCAGCCTAAATTACATAACAAGATGTTATCTCAAAAAAAAAAAAAGAGCAGGATCTCAGGAAAGGCTTCCTAAAAGAGGGAGTCTAGACCTCAGTTGGACAGGAAGAATGGCCAGAAGGAGAAGAAAAAGTAAGGCTTCCCAGCATGGGGAGAGGACATGTTTAAAGGAAGTTTCAGAGCCAGAATATATATAGTATGGATGAGAGGCCAGGAAGACACTTGGATTGGCTACAGGAAACCACAAAAAGAGACAATAGAAGTGGGGAGGGGAGATGGCTGATAAGGAAGCTTTGGGAATAAGGTGAGAGTTTTGACTGAGATATGTAGTAGTAGTGCAGTGTTAAGAGCTTAGAAGTATCAGCCCTGGGAAGATAGTTCAGTAGAATAAGTGCCTGCCTGGCAAGCTCAAGGTCCTGAGTTCAATCTCCAGTACCACCAAAAAAAAAAAAAAAAAAAAAAAAGAACTTAGAAGTATGAGTCAAGAGACAAGCTTAGGCTACTACGGGACCCTGGTTCAATCCCCAGCACCACATACTATGCCAGCCCCACCCCCAAGGCAGGCTGAACTGGCCATAATGCAAATAAATAAAGTTTAAGAGAGAGAGAGAGAGAGAGAAAGAGAGAAGTTCCAGTCCTGGATCTGTCACCATCTCCCATACCACCAATCTTCATCTTCTATCTGTAAAATAACGGTTTGCACAGATCCATAAGGTCCTGTGCTATTCCAAAACTCTGCAATCCTAAGGCATAAGAGACAGTAAGGACCGTTATGGTGGGTCCTCCATGAAACCATTTAATATTTTCCCCGTATACAAGACAAGCGTAAGTTCCCTTTATCCCCGCGACTGAATTACAACTTGAACATATTTACTACGTCAAAGATTAATCCTCTAAACCCGGCAAGCTCGCTGGTTGAGCTGCAAGGAAATATCTCTATAAAAAGAATAGACTCTATAAATTATTGGTCACTTACCTAAGGTTGTTACTAAATTATTTTAAAAGGATATATATTCTGCTTCTACACTCTCACTTCTGTCTTTCTCAGACTAATTGCTTCCTGAACTAGGAAGGGTGTGCAGTCGGAGACCTAGGAAGTTTGATATATTCCAGATCCTTCAACTGCTGAGATCCTAGATGATAAATAAACTGCACAGTAGAATTTGAATCAACTTATTCACGGGCTTGAAAGGAGAGAGAGGGTAAGTCATTGGAATTACCCTCTTCTTTTCCCTTCCACGGTCTAAGCCGCATCACATTTCAACAGGCTTTGCTTAAGGAAGTGTCTGTTTCCCTATGCTTCCACATCAGCGCTTATCACACTATATCTTACATGTTTTACTCTTCTGCCTGTCTCTCTGTACTGGAAGCTCCTCAATGGCAGGGATTTAACTTGATCCACCTCTAAGTCAGAGCTGGCACAGTGACTAGCATACACCTGGCATTTAGTAAATGGTTATTTCTTGCACGAATGCACAGATCAGTGATAGAGAACCTTTTAGATATGAGTACCCAAAGGTCAACCTAAAGCCCACTGATTTGTCACAGAGTTCCAAAAATGCAATTAATACTGAATATTGAGATTTTAGCTTAGGAAAAGCAACTCATACATTAACTTCTTTCGTCTTAAAAGAAAAAACACAATAACACATGTGCCATAGGTTTGGCACTACTGGCATAGATGAAGAAATCCATAATCAAACTGAAGTTATTCTCGTGTGTTACCTTAGCCCTAATTAGTCTTCCCCTCTGCTGAATGGATCAGCACATGATCCTGCATCTGTGGTAGATCTCCTGCATCCCAGCAGTCCATGCTTACCTTTACCACAGCGCTTACCATGCTCCACTGTACATTCTGCTTTGTTTATTTTCTCACCAACCTCAAGGCATTCAAAGGATAGAGATCCCGGTAGCAGATATCACAAATAAGGTACAGTGGTACCTTGCTTCACTACTTAATTTGTTCTACAACGTTGGAAAAGATGGTCAAGATTGTGTCTGTCACCCGATGCAGAATTTTCAAACAAAAACAAAATTTTGCCTAATGCTGCTATTTGTGAACCAATTGTTTGCAAACAAAAGCATGTGTGAACTGAAATAGCCCTATAAATTGTTGAACAAATTAGTGAAGCACAATGACTCATCTTTCTGTGTTACAACCAAAAATAATCTTGTAGGAAATTATCAAGCCAATTTCTATCATATATGTACACTACACAGAAAGAATCAGATGAGTGTCCTAATTTTCCAAACATGTTTTATAAAAACAGGAGTTGTCCACACAGACAAAATTATCCAGGTAACTGGTCATCACTAGTACACTGTAATATTTGTGTTAAGGGCCTAAATTGCACTATGAGGTTTGCAAAATGGAGCAAAAATGCAAACACAGGCCCTGTTACCAAAGGACTCCCAGACTAATCGAAGAAAGCTGAAGACCATTGATGCCACACAGTTAGCCAAAGAAAGGCATCAAACAAGGTGAGGATGTGGAGTACCCAGCTTAAGACATGAACAGATTGCTCATCAGCCACCCTTGACCCATTGTGCACAAGGTTGTCTAGGTACAGTGAGGAAAGAATAGGTGACTGAGAAAACAGTGGTCCAATAGTGGAACTATGTCTGAAATGCAAATTGGAAGAATGCATTTCTTCTTCGGAAGAATATAGTATAAGAGAAGAGAATAGGTCCAAAACTGTGAGCTGACTAGAGTGGTGGTGAAATAGGAGGAGCTCAGGTCTGATTTTTAGGCTGTTGTGAGATTCTTCCAAATATTGGAAGCGTACTGTAGTGCATCATTAGGAGGGATGGATGGGGATATTAGCCAGCTAATTAAGTGGAAAACTAAGACAAACTCACTGATCCATAATAAGGTTTATTCTTCTAATGTAGTGCACATCTCAGACCTACCTATCACTATAGAAAGTTCATATCCTCTAAGAATGAGCTTCTCCTTATTATTTCCATGCTTGCCTCCCCCAGGAAGTCTTCTATAGCCAGTCAACCCGAGATGGACTTCCCCATACACAGATATTTAGAGCTGAGCCAAGATATTACCATTTATTAATTTCCTGACCTTTTGTCACCCATTATCTGCCCATGGATCATATCCTGTCTGGTCTCAGTGGAAAGACTCCTTCGTGGCTTTTGTTGTCAGAAGTCAACCGTAGGAAGAGAGCAGCCAGCCTGAGGAAGACAGCCATCAGATGGCTCTGTTCCCTGCATGGCAGAATCTGCCATGGGCTCCTCTCACACACTGGAGTTATGGAGCAGGAGTTATGGTTCTCCCTATAAAAAGTCATTATAATTATGAAAAATGTCTATGGCTCTTTCCACCGTTTAGGCAAAGCCTCTGGCTGTCCTGATGAGCAGAGATTTAAGAGCCTGTTCTCCATAAAGATCGCTAGATAGCCCAAGAGATAGATGTGTTAACGCCTAATTGGTCATTGTTGAGTCATCAAATCTGTTTCAGAGTGCAGGATTGGACAATCCTGACAGATAAGGGAGGGCAGAACATGTGAGGGAGGAGAGTGGCAAGGCACTACCTCCGTCTTCTCTTTCTACACTGGCTCGCCCTGCACTTTCACTCTCCATGCACAGAATTTCCAAGAACAGGAGATTACTGCCTTTTCCAGAACACCCTCATTCAATTTTTCAGTGAGACAATGCTTTCTCTGGTCTAACCCTAACCCCTCATGTTTAAGATTCCAGTTTGGGGGCCCAGCAGAATGGCTCAGTGGTCTAAAGCACCTGCTTGGGAAAGCTTGGGCAGCTTCAGGGACTGTGGTTCAATCCCTGGCTCCACATGCTGCGCCAGCCCTGCCCTGGGGCGGGCTGAGCCTGCCATTAAAAAAAAAATGAGTGAATAAACAAACAAAGGTTCTGAAACAAGAAAAAAAATAATAAATAAAATAAAATTTAAAAAAAAGATTCCAGTTTGTCTCTACTGTAGCCTCAGGAAAGGCCAGAAGCCTCCCGCTCTTGGGCTTATAGTACTTTAAATGAATTGGTCAGCATTTTCTTTTCTCCCTGTTCCTCCTGTTTCCTTACATTAATCTTCTCTCTATGTTAATCTGATTTTCCTATTTATATCTCTTTTTAAAAATGTGTTTGGTATAGGGTTTCACTATGCAGCTTAGACTCATAGTGATTCTCCTGTTCTCAGTCTCCTCAGCACTGGGATTACAGCATGCACCACCATGCCCAGCCCTGATGGCAGGCTCAGCGCACCCTGGGGTGGGGCTAGTGAAGTATGTGGCACCGGGGATTAAACCCAGGTCCCTGTGCTTACCGAAGCAACTGTTTTAGTCCATTGCACTATCTTGCTGGCCCAATATCCTTCAAAAAAGATGTTTGACTTAAAAAAAAAAAAAAACTTTAAAATGAAAGACTTCTCATTATTATAGTATCAGTATTTCAGAGTGGGTAAATAGTATTATTAAGCAATAGTCACTTTCAGCAGCAAAAGATGAATGCAGAGATATAGGCCAAAGACTTGTAGACTGGGAGGTAATAACTGATCCAATTCAGGTGTGAAGGAAGAAGATAGCCCAATTTGTAGCCAGTGGCTCTAAAAGCCAAGAGAGAGAGGACAGTCTATGTGGGTAAAGTAAGAGTGATGATGCTACAATGCATGGAATTTTATTCCATGGTTTAAATACAAAAGAACGCTTCTCCTCATTGGCTCAGAAAATTTTTCAGGAAGTAGAAATAACTTCGTAGGAGGGCAGGACCAAATGACTCCTCAAGGAAAATCCATGAACTTCCCACTATCTGTGGAAATGGCACAAACATGGAGTTCACTCCCAGGGCAAAGGCAAGATAAGAAATAATCTGAGGACCTGGTTCCCTTTTTTTATGATACTCCTGCCCAGCACCCCATCTAGGTGGTCACAACAGTAATGGAGCAGCAAGTTCAATTTTACTCACTCCACATACTCTACTGTCACCTGCCATTGTTAGGGGCCAATGCCCAGGACACAAACCACAGCATTCTTGGGCAGAAAAGTGGCTGTGCTCACACAAAAGTAGATTCCCCAAGGTTGGCTCCAGGGTTCCTTCCTCCTTCCTCTCCTGCTCCTCCACTTCAACTATCTGATAGAAATAAAAATGCTTCATTTAAAACCTTTCTTTCCTTGCCTTTCTGCGCTGCCCGGCTGGGGTCCATACGGCGTTGATCTTGATTCCCATCGTAACTTAAAGGGAAACTTCACAATGTCCGGAGCCCTTGATGTCCTGCAAATGAAGGAGGAGGACGTCCTCAAGTTCCTTGCTGCAGGAACCCACTTAGGAGGCACCAACCTGGATTTCCAGATGGAACATATATCTACAAAAGGAAAAGTGATGGAATCTACATCATAAATCTGAAGCGGACTTGGGAGAAGCTCCTCCTGGCAGCTCGAGCCATAGTGGCCATTGAAAACCCTGCTGATGTCAGCGTCATCTCTTCTAGGAACACGGGCCAGCGGGCTGTGCTGAAGTTTGCTGCTGCCGCTGGAGCTACTCCTATTGCTGGGCGCTTCACTCCTAGAACCTTCACTAACCAGATCCAGGCAGCCTTCAGAGAGCCACGTCTTCTGGTGGTTACCGATCCCAGGGCTGACCACCAGCCCCTCACGGAGGCATCTTATGTCAATCTGCCAACCGTTGCTCTGCGCAACACAGATTCTCCTCTGCGCTATGTTGACATTGCCACCCCATGCAACAATAAGGGAGCTCACTCTGTGGGTCTGATGTGGTGGATGCTGGCC
>PVJA010046078.1:0-15302 GCA_004027025.1 Myocastor coypus | reverse complement strand
CAACAGTTCTAAAAAGTACTGTCTATGGTCTCAAATTTAATCCTGAGGGGATTTGACCCTGGAAGATACAAAAAAAAAAAAATGAATGTTTAATTATACAGGTCTTGCTTCGACTTGCCCTTGACCACCCAGCATGAAAGAAAAAAAAAATCCTTAATTACAATGCATGAAACGCAGAGCTAGATTGGTGAGATGAGCTTTAGGAGGCTTAGATTCAATAGCCTCCAACATCACAATCTTCACTGCAATTGCAAAACCTTTGACTATATATGCATCTGTTTCCTCTTAGTCCAAAGAGAAGTATATTCTTTCCTTTTTTTTCTTTCTTTCTTTCTTTCTTTCTTTCTTTCTTTTTTCTATGCAACATGAATAGGGAGGTGGGTCATGCCCACACACTGTACTATGTAGAATGATTGTGAGGACAATATGCAATATGTCAACTTTCAAAGAAAAGAAGGGGGAAAAGAAAAAAAAAGTAATGTGGATTTAGAAAGGTTAATGTTTAATTGTTTGATCCATCTTATATACCTATATGTATTAATCTAAACTGATCTGATGATGAAAATATGTAATATAACCATTGTTAAATTTAAACAATAAAAAAATTGAAAAAAAATTGAAAGAAAAAATAAAATAAACTAGCTAAACATGAGAGAAAAAAAAAACAAAAGTGACCTCAAGGCCAGCCTCAACTGCATAGCGAGACCCTGTCTCAAAAAGACAAAAATAAATAAATACATAAATAAATAAATAAACCTTCCCTCCTTTAAAAAAAAAGTTACATTTTTTGTAATATAGGTCTTGCTTATCTTAGTCTTAACCATCCAGCAGAAAAATCTAACCACAAAGGCCATATTAATATCCTGAGTTATAAAAGGCTGAAGTCAACAACTTCTGATAATGCCAAATGAGCTGATAATCCAATACTATTATAGACTATTGGACTATATATATATAGCTACTTTCTCTTTGTGCATTAAAAAGAAAAATCTGCACTAATGATGATTAGACAGGAAATTATGTCTGCATCCTGTACTCTGAAGAACTATGATGAAAACAATATGCAATGTATTATTGTAAAAATTTAATTTAAAAAATATATACATACATCATAATCTAGCTCTAGCTCTACTGAGAACTCCTAGAAGCAATGACTCTTGTAGCAACACACATATATAGTGCCTACATCCCTGAAATGACATCTTTTGGGCCAACCAGAGAGCTCAGCAGATTAGTGACAGCTTAGGCAGGTGCAGGTACAGAGTTCGATCCTCTACATGCCATGCCAGTCCTAACCCCTAGGGCATGCTAATACAGCAATTGAGACTGGGCATGTGTGCCTGTAATCCCAGCACTAGGGAGGCTGAAAATAGGAGGGTCACTATGAGTCTGATCTCTGTAGTGAGAGCCTGTACTCAATATATTTAAAAAAACAAAGAAATGACATTTGTCAATAAAAAAAAATCCATAATGTCTTGAGTGAAATTGCAGATGTTGACCACAGGGGCAATATAACATGGACTTGGAGGTTCTTATTTTACTAGAAAGTAATTAACTGCTTAAGAGTAAAAAGTATGTGGGGATATATCAAAGGGATATAGAAATTAACTTAAAACTTCCAAAGACCAAAGTGAAAAGATCTGAATAAAAGAACCTTAGTTTATAGTCTAACATGTATAAAAATTTAGATCATAGTGACAAACCAATGACAAAATAACATCATTTATGTCATATGGATATCATGTATCTTTTGAAACGATAATGAAGAGGATACTTTGAAAACTGTCTTATATTCTCTTAAACACTTATAGCCTCATTCATTCATTCATTCATTTTGTGAGACTGGGGTTCATACTCACAACCTTGCACTTGCCAGGCAGGTACTTGTGCCACAAAGCTATCTTTCCAGCCCCTATAGCCTTACTATAGCCTTATTTTAAACACAAGAAAAACTTTAAATACTCAGATTAGGGAACATTCTACATTTCAACTTTCCTGAAAAAAAAGAAAATTATTACAAAATAAGGATTCTGAAGGTCACTAAATAACAAATATCAATTTTCATGTTAGGAGCTATAATTACTTTATTACTACTCATTTTCTACAGGATACATAGACAAGTAGTTCTCAAGACTGGTAAGACTAATAAAAAACTGAAAAATTGTTGCATTTGGATGACTAAAAGACAGGTCTTTTCTTTCTTTCTTTCTTTCCTTCTTTTTTTTTTTTGCTTTTGTGGAACTGGGGATCAAACTCAGGACCTTGCACTTATCAGGCAGGCACTTGTGCCCCTGAACTATCTGTCCAGCCCCCAAAAGACAGTAAGGAGATGTGACAGATAAATGCACTCTTATACCCTAGGTGGAGAAACTAGCCTGCAATTTAGTTAATGATGATAGTGCTAACAATGTGTTAATTTTCTAGTTCTAAAAAAATCACTTATGTACTGTAAGACATTAACAATAGTGGTAGAGGGGAAATGTTTTATGGGAATTATCTATGCTATCATTTCAACTTTCCTGAAAAAAAAAGAAAATTATTACAAAATAAGGATTCTGAAGGTCACTAAATAACAAATATCAATTTTCATGTTAGGAGCTATAATTACTTTATTACTACTCATTTTCTCAGACAACAAAGCATCTTAAATTCCTGAAATAGGTGCTTTAAATTATTGTTAAAACTACTAAAATGATACCATTCATTATGAATATTCCAACCATATATCAACCACAGAACTTTTAGATAACCACCTTGCTCATGGAAAAAAGATATTTATTACTAGGCTTTAAAATTTACAATTACAAAATTACTTCATATATGGCACAGTGATGTCTTAGTTCACCAACTCAATTCTCCACATGATTCACAGCTCAAAACCCAACTGGAAGAGAACTTATAAATTTCCTCATGAGATCAACAATGAGGGCTGGCCAGATAGCTCATGAAAGCACCTGCTTAGACAGACTCCAAGGACTGGGGTTTCATCCTTGGCACCACAAGCCAAGGCAGGCCAGCCCCTGGTGCCAGCTGAAACAGTGATTGAGGCTTGGTGTGGTCGTGCATACACCTCCTAGCACTTGGGAGGCTGAGAACAGGAAGACCACTATGAGTCCGATCTACATAGTAAGACCCTATAAGACACTGCACTAAATAAAAAAAAAAATCAACAATGAATCTAACAACCAAATTTGATTTGGTTTTCATCCAATTTGGTTTATGCTCAGAATTGCGATAAGAACTTAAGTTTATGGACTTAGGTGCCACTGTAATTATATCACTGTCCAAAAACAAGCAAACTACAAGACTCTAAAGATTACTATTAGTTTTGTGGTTGTTGAGGGAGGATGTTGAGACAGGGCCTGACTATGTACTTGAGACCCATCTTCAACTCAAGCTAAGTGTTGGCATTATTAAAGCCCTGCTAAGACTACCATTAACTTTGCCAACGACAATTAAAAAGACTTTCTTGACAAACATAAAGTCCATAGTGTCTTAAAGTAACAACAACATTTGAAGACACAGAAGTTGTGGACATAATTTAAAAGTTTAAGATTAAAAACTTGGCTCTCAATTTGCATGCAACACAACTTGTTGCTTTTCTAAGCACTCAAAAACATCACACAAGGCATGGTGGTACACACCTGTAATCTCAACATTGAAGAGGTTGATGTAGGAGGTTTCCCACTGAGTTTGAGGTCCACCTGAACTACAAAGTGAGACCCAGTGTCAAAAAGAAAACAAGGGCCGGCAAGACAGCTCAGCAGTCTAAAGCATCTGCTTAGGCAACCACGGGGACTGCGGTTTGATCCCTTGCACCACATGCTGTGCCAGTCCGACCCCCAGGGCAGGCTGTGTTGGCCATAACATAAGTAAATAAAAGTTTAAAAAAGTAATAATCAAAGGTCATAAATCTGGATCTCATATGAGATCATAATTACTGAAGGACTGACAATATTGGAAATATTAATATTCCATAATGACTACACTTTACAAGAAATGAGTAAACAGCAATTTTTTTCACAACAAGAATGCTGCAAAGAGGCATAACTGTTTTCAAAGTATGCAGAGCTCATAATCACCTAATGTTCAAACAGCTGTAGGAATATTTGATTGTGACACTAAGTAGCTGATGTACTTTTGTCTGAGGTGTCATCAGAGAACTCTAAACACTCCAGACTTAATAAATTCTGAACAACTAGCAACACAAAGGGATATCTTAATGAAGAAACAACCAATATTAAGAATTGAAAACAAAAAAAAGAATTGAAAACAGAAAAATCTTAAATATACATGAATGAAAATGCAGTAGTTAGCAGTCCCACAATTAGCATTTGTAATATAAAAGATAAACGTATTCTCAACTTGCTTTTTTAAATCAGTATTTGTTAAAAATTTACCTGGATCAACTAAAGCTTTATTAAATATTTCTTTAAGTTTTCGACTCTTCACATTTCTTCCTTGAGCAAGATTCCGATACATTTCATACCCTATGATCATAACACCACCATCTTCTTGCCACCTTTGCAGCATGTAGCTTCTCTCTTGAGGACGTTTCACAGTTGCTAGTTCAGAGACCTTGTATAAGAAAAGTATTTTTTAATTTGCCATTAAAAATGTACACAAACTACAAAATGCCACTGAAATATACATCTTTAGTAACTCATTTTTCTTTTATTATGAACTTCATGCAATTATTTTGATAATAGAAAACATTTAAAATATACCTCAAGCTTTTCATCATCTCTTAATCCCTCTTGCCACTTCTCAAATTCATTCATCCAATTCAAAGCAGTATTAAGAGGACAAACTACTAAAGCGGTACTGAAGTCCAATTTGTCACACAAAAGAACTGTATGGAGAAAACTTACCACCTATAAGAAAGCAAATTAAAATAGGGAAAACAATTAAACACAGGAAAAAAAAAAGAGGTATACAAAAGCAGTCTTTCAACTATTCTTTTGTATACAGCAGCAAAATATTTCTATGAGCACACTATACAAATGGACTTCTCCTGCACATTAGGGGTCCTGATTCTGTCTGGTTATACAGGTTGGATATCAAGGAAATAGCAGTAGCTCAGTCCTACAAGTGACACTGGCCACCAGAAAGCATCATGGACACTGTCCATGTACATGACATACTAGAACTTTGTGCAATATCCTATCCCTAAACTGTTGGAAGTTCTGGTCATATATTTGCCATTCCAGTATTTATGCTCTGTTTCATTCTTAATAATCATTTACTACTATGGAAACTTTACTTAGTTGATAGTTTTTGTATATATTAACCTATTCAAATAGTATGTGAGTGGGGGCGGGGGTATAGCTCAGTAGAATAAGCGCTTGCTTAGCAAATGCAAGGATCAGAATTTAATTCCCAGTTCTGTAAAAAATTAAAATACTATTTGAATACACTGAGTTCATGATGACGGATTTGTACATATGATACACAACATTCTGGTCTCTAAGTTGGACTCACAATTTCATTTAAATTTTGGAATAGTGCTTTGAAATATTTAATTTAATTTTAATTAATATTTAATTAATTTTCTGAGTATTGTTTATACTGTTTGTTTTATGATTCATAATGTATCTGACTTACAATCTACTTATAAGACATGGTAGGATATTTTCTCCTAGTATTAGAAACTTTAAAAAGAAATATATGGGGCCTGGCAGGATGGCTCAGTGGTCTAAAGCGCCCACTTAGGAAAGCTTGGGTGGCTGCAGGGACCGCGGTTCGATCCCCAGCACCACATGCTGCACCAGCCCTGCCCTCAGGGCGGGCTGAGCTGGCCATGAAAATAAATGAGTAAACAAATAAAAGTTCTTGAAACGAGAAAAAAAATAAAATAAAAAACTTCTAAGTAAATAAATAATAAAAATAAAAAAATAAAAAGAAATATATATATACACAAGGATACATACATACATACATAGCTGCTTTGTCTTAGTTCATTGAGAACAAAAGTTTGTAATAATATTGTTTAGACAAAATACCAGGTCTGCACCTTTTCCTCTGAATAACTACTACAAAGACAACAAGATGCATGGTATTAATTGTAACCATCCTACTAACTTATTCTGAAACTCTTTCACTGCTATTTTATCTTTCTTCTCATTAAAATTTAAAAAACAAAATAAAATAAAGAAAAAAAAAGAAAGCAAATTAAGTTGCCACTCACATTTAAGTATCAACAAAACAATTTAGTAATTCAAGCACTGTTACAACTTAATGATTTTGTTTTGCTTTAGACTATAAATCAATTAACAAATCACCATTTCCATTTAAAAGAAATAAAACAATGAAAAAAGTTAAAGCCCACAATGTATAATGTCCTTCCAAATCTAAAGCTCCATATCTGTATAATCAGTATGAATATTGTGAGATCTTACTAAAACATTCACAGAATATCACAAAGCCACTCAAAAAATACCACTGTACATTTTTTTTGTCTTTTTGAGACAGGGTCTCGATATGCAGTTGAGGCTGGCCTTGAGCTCACTTTTGTAGCCCAAGCTGGTCTCGAACTCGCACTGATCCTCCTGCCTCAGCCTCCCAAGTGCTGGGATTACAGGCGTGAGCCACCACGCCCAGCTGCCACTGTACATTTAAAACATAATTCTTCAATGCTATACTTTTCCAATTTAGTATGTCCTGACATAGAATTATACATTCCTGCTAGAGCACTTGCCATTTAGAGCTGTCATAATGGTTTGTTTTGCTTCAATTTTCAGCACTACTGGGGACTAAGCTCAAGGCCTCGCACATGCTAGAAGTACATAATGTGGTCACCAAATTTTCAAAACCCAACACTGAGGAGGCCAAGGCAGGAGGATAGCTTTAAATTCAAGGCCAGTATGGACTACAGAAATGCTTTCTCAAAAAGAGAAAGATTCATCACAGAGTATTTAAAGTTGTAAATGAAGTTAGTTATCCTTTCAGTGTCTTTGCAGTTATTGTTGGCCATACCTGAAGCCCCACACTTCAGGAGGATATCTACTCAAATATCACCTCTTCCCTAATTCTCAGTCCTCATTTACTATGGATTATCTGAATGAATAGATTTGTTACTTAATTCTCCACTAGAATATAAGATTCTAGAGGATAAACTTTGCTATTCTTGTTCACTGTTTTTATCTTCAGCCCCAAACACTTCTTGGAACATAAAAAAACCAATATGTATTAAAATATGCACAAAAATGTTACTTTCATATTCTTTAATTCTTACCTGTAAAGTCTTACCAAGACCCATGCAGTGGGCAAGAATACATCCTGAACCTGGAGATTTTTTTGTTTTCTTCACAGACTCACAACAGCAATCCCACATAAACTGAACACCTAAAAATGACAGTTTTTATTAAGTTAAATGTAAAGTTCCAAGTTGAAATTCTTAACATATAAACATAGCAAGAAAAAAAAGCTTCTAAGAAACAGAATTTTTAACTACTACTTGAAGCTAAAGAAATTATTATACATAAATGAGATCATACCACCAATAAGATAAATTAAAACTAAGCCACAAGTTTGCAAAAAATGCAGTATCTTTCATTTATAATATGAAATGTCATATAGATTTTGTCTATATCCTGGACACATCCAGACACTTGAAAATACTTAAAAACCATAACCAAAAAGGGAACAACTTTCTATTAAATATATTTTCAATTTTATTGACCCAATCTGAAAAGGGAAACAACTCCATATCTCTCTTTTTATTAAACAGTAAAGACAGAGCCAGAAAGGGACTAGCAACGGAATATCCTTTGGTACTAACAATATTGGAAAATATGCATTTTTTTAAAGTTGCTATTAAAATGTACAAATATGTAGATCCTACAGTATTTTTTTTCTTTTTTGAGACAGGGTCTCGCTATGCAGTTGAGGCTGGCCTTGAGCTCACTTTTGTAGCCCAGGCTGGTCTCGAACTCGTACCAATCCTCCTGCCTCAGCCTCCCAAGTGGGATTACAGGCATAAGCCACCATGCCCAGCTACTACAGTACTTTTCTAATGAAATAATTCACATATTCATTCAAAAAAAGACAATGATTCCTATGTAATGAAGCAGGAATTAGAGACAGTTGAACAGCTTATTAATTCTAATTTAGTAATTTTATTTTATTTTATTGACATTTTGAGACAGGGTCTCACTAAGTAGCTCAGGCTGGCTTTGAGCTCATTTGCATCAAGCTGATCTCAAGCTCACCAAAAAAACTTCCTGACTCAGTCTACCAAAGGCTCACATTATAGGCATATGTTATCACATCCAGTTGGAATTTCATTTTAAAATCTAATTGAAAATACTGAAATACGGGGCTAGGGAGATAGCTCCATGGCACCAGTGCCTGCCTGGCAAGTACAAGGTCGTGAGTTCAAACCCTTGTCCCACACAAAAAAAGCTGAAATAGCATTTACTAAAAGAAAGTTTTGGGCCCGGCGGGATGGCTCAGTGGTCTAAAGCACCTGCTTGGGAAACCTTGGGCGGCTTCAGGGACCGCAGTTCGATCCCCTGCACCACATGCTGCACCAGCCCTGCCTCGGGGCGGGCTGAGCCGGCCATAAAAATGAGTGAATAAACAAACAAAGGTTCTGAAACAAGAAAAAAATTTAAAAAGAAAGTTTTGAGTTCAGTGCATCTGTCCTACTCTTTTTGCCAAATCAATATAGACTATGACATCCACGTGCTATACAAATACCCATTTGTTTTTTATTGTATTTATTTTGAGACATGGCCTCACTATGTAGTTCAGGCTTGCCTTTAACTACCTGTAATATTATGACTTCAGTCAACTGAGGGCTAAAAGATAAAGATGCATGCTTCCATGCCTGGCTTTATACATGCATTTGTGAGAAACTTATATTCCCTATTATAATACTCATTGTGTTGGAAATCATGTAAATTTGTTCTTCCTCATTTAAGGATCAAGTTAAGTTTTGCTCAACAAATTATCATCAGTGCTTAACAGAAGGTAAGGCACAAAGGAGAAACCACATATTGGCAAAATATAAATAAAAGTGATTTAAACATTTAATAGTTTCTTACCATCTACTTGATGGGGTTTTAATTTGATAACCATATTTCTATGAACCTGCACTAAAGGTTCTTTAGTTTCTTCATCTTCATCTAAAACCAATTTGGTTGTTATCGGACACTTGGTGGGTGAAGCATCTTCAATTTCTATGACCTACAAAATAAAAAAAGTGTTGTTGATAGATAAGCTCATAAAAATCGTGCAGGCAATGGTGGGATTATCAGTCTTATGGAGACTTACAAAAAGAGAGCTACCTCTATTCCCATATCCCACATTCAATACTTTGGTTAAGTATAGGATGAAGAACAGGTTTATATGTTCTCCAAAATAAAAACTGCTACAGGACTTGAAATACTCAGTAATACAATAAATGAAGCTTAGCACTTTTCCACTCCAGATATCTTTTCATTTTTAATTTTATTAATTTTAATGAGAAAGAAATAATAAGATGGTTTCAAAACAGGTTAGGAGTTACAACAATTAACACATCACATACTATTGTCTTCATACTAGTCTTCGTAGTATTCAGAGTACAAGATGTAGACATGATATCTTGTCTAAACACTACTAGTACAAATCTTTCTCTCATTGAACTAAGAGAAGGTAGCTGTATATCTATCCTATTTTTTCCACTACAAAATGGTCCTACATTTATATCCCCCTTTTTTATTTTGTTTTGTCAGAGATGGGTGTTCCATTGCCATTCAAATATTGTAGGTACATCAATTTATCCAAATAACCCAACATAGTCCAACAGTCCATAATGGTAGTGGGTTTTCAGCAGAACTGGCCATGTCAGAAGCTGCTGACTTGAGCCTTTTACAGCTCAGCATATTAATATGGCTTTACTTTTAATAGCTGTGGTTAAGTCTTTTCTGCTGGATGCTTAAAACCAAGACGAAAGCCGGGCATGGTGGCGCATGCCTGTAATCCCAGCACCCAGGAGGCTGAGGCACGAGGATCGGTGAAAGTTCGAGACCACCCTGGGCTACAAAACTGAGCTCAAGGCCATCCTGAACTGTACAGCCAGACTCTGTCTCAAAAGGAGAAAAAAACAAGATGAAGCAAGTCCTATGTAACAAAAAATGTAACTTTTGTATCTGACAAGGCCAGTAAGGTCCCCTCAGGATTTACCCTCAAACCATGTAGAGCGGTTTGTAGAACTTTTGTCATTGTCAGCCATCTGAATGAGTCATGGCCATTGCTTGACCGATTTGCTCTCTGTGAAAGACTGAGAGAATATTTTCTGTGTAGGTGACTCTCCTTAGACACACTATACATTGTCAATCACTTTCCTCTGTAGCCCCATAATCTCCTTACCAGAGAATCTGGCATACCACTGAGTTAGTTACAGGTTTTTACAGTACAGGTTCACCTATGTCCTGAGTCCTCAATGACCTTGACTCCAGATATCTTAATATACATTTAGGTAAAATTATGAGAAAAAAAAAATTCCCAACCATTCTATAGTAGCACCATTAAAATTTGAAACAGTACTGCTGTGAAATCATGCCAGCATAGACTCTGGTAGTATGTAACCAGGAATGGTTTTCTCCTCTACAGGACACATGAAAACATTTGAGGACACCTATGCTTGTGATAATGACTGGTCTTATCTGACATTAAGTAATGTAATAAAAAGATACAGTGAATATTTAAATTTAAAAATATCTAGAGAATGGGCCGGGAGGATAGCTCTGCAGCACAAGTGCCTGCCTGGCAAGTGCAAGGTTGTGAATTCAAACCCCAGTCCTGCAAAAAAAAAATCTACAGAAAAGGGCAAACTGTAATCAATACCCCTCAAAATAATCTCTCACATTAAACTCACTTCTCCTGACACCTTGTTTTGGAGACAAGGTCTCACTCTGTAGCTGAAAATCACCATGTAGTCTATGCAGGCATGAATTCACAGCAGTACTGCTTCAGCCTCCTGAGTGCTGGGATTACAGGCATGTGCCACACATCTAGCCAGAATTTTATTTTCAACTTAATTCAAAATGCTGAAATAGGTTTTATTTAAGAAAGCTTTCACTTCAGTTTAGCTATCCTACTCCTTCTGCCAAACCTTTATAGACTAGGACACTACCACACCCAGGTTCTCCTACCATTTTTATCACTTAATGAAGCAATTCTGGAAGTTTGCTTTCATGATTTTAGTTGTGTGGCCATGGCTTCTGTCCTCAACTGATTGTAAACATTTATCTTTTATGATAATTTTGATGCTCAGAAGAGTAAGAAGGGGCTGGGGAGATAGCTCCGAGGCACAAGTGCCTGCTGGGCAAGTGCAAGGTCGTGAGTTCGAACCCTGGTCCCACAAAAAAAAAGAAGAGTAAGAAGTTACATGGTACCACATCTAGTGAAGGAGGGGGATGTGATGATATACCATAGTATTTTTATGAGTCTGCTTTTCCACAAAAATCACATTCAGCATCAGCATTCATATTCTTCTCATAAAGAAACTCATACAGAAGGACTTCTAGAACTGTTTCAGAAAATAGCAAGGAGATGAGATAAGTATGCTGAAGTGTGGGAAGTATTTTGAGTTGGATTAATGGCAGTATACATTTTATAAAAACTTAAAACAGTCTTCATATATTTTGACTATTCCCCAATATAGGAAGAGAAGTGAAATGTAAGCATTTTATGCAGTGAAATATGATCCCAAACAAGAATAGACCCACCAAGGACGTCAACATGACTCCTAATGAAAAAACACTAAATATGTGTTGTCAAAGGGAAAAAAAATTAAAAACCACAGGCTCAAAAAGCATGACAACAGAAAACATTATTTTAAATTTCTTCTTTAGAACAAAACTTTGAATTACGGGTATATCAGTGGTAAACTATTTGTCTAGCATGTGCAAAGAACTGAGTTGTCGTCCCTTGTATCACATCACACACAGACCAGTTTTTAAAAGAAAAAGCATAGAAACACACACAAGCTCAAGTGCATATATACATACACATCTTTTTGATGTCATCTCATTATTTATTACATAATATACTTGTTAATTGTATGTATGGTTAGCTACAAATACTCCTACTACACCAATGTTGAAGGGGGGTGGGGGCACAAACCCAACACCCGAGGAACAGGAAAGAAACCTGCCCAAGTTCACACAACTGTCAATTATCACAATGGTGAGAATTATACCCAAAGTACTGGTGCCCAGAATCAACTCTCTTAACTGGTACAAATTACCACTTTAACAAAAGAAATGCATCAATAAATAGTTTTATGATTCTGTGAAAAGCATTAAAGGCTGAAATTAAAATATTGTTTGAGGAATGAAATTTTTCTCACTTAAAATTGTAATAAAAATCAGAATTTCATTTGTAAAAATTGTTCAGGATATGCAAAATCACACACAATAATGAACTCTGTTATTCATTCTTCAACTCCCTAAGTCCCATGACTTATTTTTAAGCAAACATAAGAAAGAGTACAATGTCAAAAAGAGTACAATGTCATCTGTATTTGTACATTTCTCTTTTAAAGAATAATTCTTAAAAACCTTAGCTATAGTACCATTATCACAATAAAAAACTTTAGGTTGAGATTGGAAACAAAGTATCTGAAAAGTATGCTTAACTTAAATTTTAAGTGATAGTACAACTCAAGATTTATACTGGGAGACAATGCAGTAGAATAAAACTAGTACAGGCTATGTAGGTGCAAATAAAATTTCAACATGCAACTTAAATCTTCTTAGATGTAACATCTGTGTATTTAAATTAGGAAAAAATGCCCATAGCCTTTCCAAAGCTACTACAGCTATTATAAAAGGCAATGCATATAAAGCACCTAGGGAAGACTAATTATTCACTACATTAATGTTTCCTATCATAGATGTATGCCAGATTCCTAATACTGAAGTAAAGTCAACAGAAAAAATTAGAAAATTCCCCTAAATACATGTCCTATTAGATATGGCAGTCAGAAACTCAAAATGGTCCCAAGATTTCCATCCTTTATTGTAAACATCCTGTAAAATTACTTCAAGTATGTTTGAAACCTGTAAATTGGATGGGATTATCAGTATCATTTCCATAATTTGGCTACTAAAAAGTCTGATTTAATCAAGACAGATCATCTCCTAGGTGGACCTGACTTAATTAAATTAAGTTCTTTAAAAGACTGCAATGATTTCCTGACTCCTCAAAGATAAAACCAAGGTCATGCTGTGGAGAAAAAAAAAATTCTAGAAGAGAAAAACCCAAGCTCTACTACTGCAAAGAACTGCATTCTGTCAAATAGTGAGATGAGAAAGAACACAGTCCCAGATAAAAGCAGGGACACAGAACAACTGTGCTCAGCTAACCCACTCCTAGGAGAACTATAAAAAAAATCAATTACTAGGGGCTGAGTAAGATACCTCAGTGGCATAAGTGCCTGCCTGGAAAGTGCAAGGTTGTGAGTTCAAACCCTAGTCCCACAAATATTAAAACAAACAAACAAACAAAAAAAAAACGAAAGAAACTAAAGAAAACAATTACTATAATATAACAAGGAAGTAAAAACAAGATGTGGTGACACATGCAAATAGTTCTAGAAATCTAAGAAGTTGAGGCAGGAGAATTCCAAGCTGGAGGCCAGCTAGAACAAGTTAATGAGACCATGTCTCAAGAAAAAGAAATGAGGGGCCAGCGAGATGGCTCAGTGGTCTAAAGCACCTGCCTAGGCAAGCTTAGGCAACCACAGGGACCGAGGTCGAGGTTCGTTCCCTGGCACCACATGCTGCACCAGCCCCACCCCCAGAGCAGGCTGAGTGAGCCATAATATTTTTAAAAAAAGAAGCTAATTATGGGCCCATAAAATAACTCAGCAGTCTAAAATACCTGCTTAGTCAAGCTTAGGCAGGCACTGGCACTATATGCTGTGCCATCCCCACCCTCAGGGTGGGCTGAGCTGACCCAAAAAAAAGGAAAAAGCTAATTTGGGGCCCGGCAGGATGGCTCAGTGGTCTAAAGCACCTGCTTAGGAAAGCTTAGGCGGCTACAGGGACCATGGTTTGATCCCCAGCACCATATGCTGCACCAGGCCTGCCCTCTGGGCACGCTGAGCTGGCAATAAAAATAAATAACAAACAAAAGTTCTGAAACAAGAAAAAAATAAAATAAAAAAATCTTTAAAAAATAAAAAGAAGGGGCCCGGCAGGATGGCTCAGTGGTCTAAAGCCCCTGCTTGGAAAAGCTTGGGCAGCTTCAGGGACCACGGTTCCATCCCAGGCTCACATGCTGCGCCAGCCCTGCCCTCGGGGCGGGCTGAGCCGGCCATAAAAATGAGTGAATAAACAAACAAAGGTTCTGAAACAAGAAAAAAAAAATAAAAATAAATAAATAAATAAATAAATAAATGGGCAGGGGCAGGGGCTGTTTTTTTTGGGGGGGATTGGTGGGACCTGGGTTCAAACTCACGACCTTGCACTTGCCAGGCAGGCACTTGTACAACAGAGCTATCTCCCTAGCCCCCTGGGGCTAACTGTATATATGGCAAAATGTTAATCTATAAAAAACACATGAATACGTAAGACTTTATTTGAAATTTTGCAACCAAAATCTCATCAGTGATTTGTATGATGTTTTTAGATACTAAGTACTATCTTCAGAACTGGAGATTGCTATGTCCTGACACTGAATGTAGGAAGAGATTATTTATAAAGAAGTTATATGCTTTTCAGTGACTACAGAGATACCTATATGAACTCAACCTGTAACATAACTAGTAAGAGACAACAATAAAATGGGAGTACTTAGAACAAATGACTAACTATGCTATAGTATAAACCTAAAGGTATGAAATGAATCCCACACATGAACTGAACATAGGGGTGAAAAGGGGGGGACACACTTAAAGAACACAGTGAAAGGCTGAGTTGAACATTAAAAAGATTTTGACTTCTGATTCTAAGTCAAAACACAACATTAAGGACAGAGTTTATCCTTTTCCTATAGTCAGTTAGAAAAGTGGGTAAAATGCATGAAAAGTATTTTCACATGTTAGCTAAGAGGTACCAACAGGACGCTGAGGCTTGTGAGAAGAAAACCCAACAGAAGACTTGTGTTCCCTTTGAACTGGCGCTTAAAGAGAAATTCCAGAGTCAAGGAAAGGGGGCACTGCTATGGTTTATGTCTAGTTGTCCCCTCAAAGCCTCATGTAGTCGTTGGGCGGAGACTTCTAGAGTTTGAGACTTGATCCATGATCCCTGGGATTATGGGTTTTAGTACTGATGGGATTATGGGTGGAAGTACTTCTGGGATTATGG